>CAMXCT020001566.1:0-144895 GCA_947184155.2 Cladocopium goreaui | reverse complement strand
ACAAGTTTCGGGGCTGTTCTCCTGGATTGCTCGCTGCGCAGCGCTTCAATTTCCTGGTGCCAAGGTGGTGCCAGAAAGTGATTTTCATCATTTCAATGGGAATTTCAGGATCCTAAAATGGAGGTACTGTACCATATAAGGCCATATTTTCTGGTGATATTCCCTTACATAGGCCTGAAACATAGGCCTGAAACATAGGCCTTATAAATGGTACAGTACCTCCATTTTAGGTTCCTAAAATGGCCATATTTTCTTGGGTCTGTCTGAAAGTGGGGTATACCTGCAGGATGGGGCCCCCAGCTCGGTTTTGCATTCAGTCGCCTTGTGGGGCTTATAATGGTTTATAAACCAACTTATAACTGGGGGGGGCCATCCTGTGCGGTATACATCCAAAATGGCGAGTGGGAAATATGATAGTGAACCAATAGATTTGGGATACCATATTGACAAACCCATGAAACAATACGAAACATAAAGATCAAACCAACAAACATGGGGATTTGTTTTTTAAGCACTGATAAACCGACAAACAAAACTGGTGGGAATGAATTACTGGCGATGTATGGATGATTGTGTTATGAAGAAACCAGGGAAACCAACATCTTGGATGAAAATGTTGCCATTGTCAAATGTAAATGGGTTTGATAGACGTTGTATTTTACACACTATGAAGGTTTCCTAAAATACGGATACCCCCAAATCATCTATTTTGCTAGGATTTTCCATTGTAAACCATCCAGCTATTGGGGTACCCCCATTCCAGGAAATCACCATATGTAAAAAGCAACCCCGTTCAGAAGATGCCGATTTGGTGTTTTCAGGATCCAGGTCCTGGAGGTAAGTCGATCCGTGACTACGGCTGGATGTGGGAAGCAAATGTGAAGAGTTGGTTTCTAGAAACCACAAAAACATTTTTTTTATAGCACATGCTTTCAGAGTTTGGTGTAGAAACCACAAAACGAATCTTTCTGGTTGGTGGTTTCAACACTCTGAAAAAATATGAAAGTCAGTTGGGATTATTATTCCCAGTATATGGAAAAATAAATTTCATGTTTCAAACCACCAACCAGCTTTGATAGTCCACTTCACATGTTTTTTCTGGTTTTGGTTGCTGAAATTATTTATAGCAACGAATTTTAACGGATTTTACCATCCAGGGTGGGGGATGAATATATTTGCCATCACGGCTATCACCAATTTTAAAAGCTAAATCATCTGTAAATAGGCCATGGCCACCATAGCGAACTGTTAAATTACTGTAGGGTACTGCTAGCAATCCCCCCCAAAATAGAACTGTTACCCCCTGGTTATTTAACATAGCCATGGTATAGATGGCCTATTGAAATAGATGGTTTACCTATTAAACATGGTGGATCTTTCCATGGCTATGTTAGTTAGTCATAAACAGATGGTAAATCCAAGCAAATGAGTGGCAAATTACTCGTCTCTCTCTTCGGAGGCACAACCATAAATCTCACGGGAAACCTGATGTTTGTAAACCAAGAGAAATCTAAAAGGTAGGGCCCCCCAAAACGATAGCTAAGCCTTATAATTCCAATAAATAAGGTTTATTTCTATTATAACTACAGTATTCCGAAAGTCGTCGGTGTGTAAACCAAATGGTTTCAATCCCACCTATAAACATGGTGATGACTGGGGGATGGTTTTTTGGCATTGTTTTACCCACATCATATTCTATTCCCTTATACCTTGGATTCCGCTTCGACTGGCGTGGCCGCTTCTGAACATTTTGTCACCTGGCATGTGTGGTGGGGTTCAACCACACAGACTACGAAGACTGTACGCTTAAAGTTATAAGACTTTACAGACTTAGCCTAGATATACAGAAGTTAAAGGATTTATGTTGGAAGTTAGCATGACTTATCAAAAAGATAAAAGGAAGTTATGTTAACTTTAATAACTTATTTGTAAGTTTTGTCTTAACTTTTTATAACTTCTGCTAACTTTTTATAACTTCTGCTAACTTTTTATAACTTTTCATAACTTTTTGTAACTTTTTTTTAATATTTTTATACTTTTGAAAGTCTTTGCCTTGGTTTCCGACCACGTGGATTTTATAACTGTCTTGTTTCTGAAAGAACTTTCAGATATGATATCCTTTTTTTTGAATCGACGAAGTGATGTGAAAGCGTTTCAGTTATGTATGTTTCAGGAATCATGACACCTGAGGCGATATGTTTTTTTTTGTGATATCTCTGTCTGTATTTTTGGATCTGGAAACAAGTTTAGTTGCAACTGTTCCCGTTCGGGATCCGTCATTTTGTTAAAACGATCCCGTTCGGGACTTGGTTGTTTCAACCTCTCCCTTTCGGGATCTAGTCCGTTCCAACGTTTGGTATTGAACTATAGGTATTTTTGTCTGAACTATAGCTATTTTTCTTTGAACTATAGCTATTTTTGTCTGAACTATAGCTGAACTATAGCTGAACTATAGCTGAACTATAGCGGAACTATAGCGGAACTATAGTGGAACTATAGCGGAACTATAGCGGAACTATAGCTGAACTATAGCGGAACTATAGTGGAACTATAGCGGAACTATAGCGGAACTATAGTGGAACTATAGCGGAACCATAGCGGAACTATAGCGGAACTATAGCGGAACTATAGCGGAACTATAGCGGAACTATAGCGGAACTATAGCGGAACTATAGCGGAACTGTCGCGGAACTATGGTGGAACTATAGCGGAACTGTCGCGGAACTATAGTGGAACTATAGCTGAACTATATGGAACGTGCTGGTGCTTTTACTTTGAGAGGCAATGCAGCTAACACAAACACACACTGTTTGCATATTGATAGAAAAAACAAGACCTTCTCTGCAAGAAATATCTTCCAAGACCAGGTCCTTTACAAGCATTAGATATTACAAGTTCAAACATTCGATCCTTTACAGGAAATGTCTTTACAGACCACATCCTTCACAGGAACAGTCTTTGCAAACCATGTCCTTTACAGGAACAATTTCTTCAAACAGAATCCTTTACAGGAACCATTTTTTCAAACCATGTCCGTTCCAGGACCTCATTTTTTTCACACCGATTCCTTTACAGGACCTGTCTTCACAAAAAATTTGCCTGCGAACAACATCGTTTCCACATACAGAAAGATTGTTTCACCCTGTATAAATGTTGACAAACTTTGTCACAAACTTAATGAAACTCTCGAAAAATGTAAAACAAATAAACATTTTCATTGCCCTCTTGTAAACATATTTTTAACTTTATGTACCTTTATACTAACTTTTTGTAACTTTTTATAACTTTTTATAACTTTTGTTAACTTTCAGATAACTTATGATAACTTTTCCTACATACTTATGTTAAGTCTGTTAACATAGTTATAAAAAGAAAACATGCAGTTAAGATACTTACGATAAGTTCATTAACCATTTATATTTTACCTAAACATTTACAACTTCTCGTAGCCGGCTAGCTAAACTTACAAATTACTTATCAAATGTTATGACACTTTACATACTTGCAAGCAGGTTATAGACATGTTATAGAAGGTTTATATACATGTTGTAACTCGTCTAAATCTGTAAACTCATATAACTTCCAGCGTACAGTCTTCGTACCAAAAGACTACAATGCGTCGCCCTAAAATTTTCAAGGAAGTTTAGAAGTCAAACTTCCGACAATATGGACAGATGAAAAGCAGAGCAGCGCAGAGGCAGAGAGGAGAAAGATTAGAAGAGAGAAGATCAGAGAAGAGAAAGAGTCAGAAGAAAGAAGATGCAGATGCGCGAAAAGGTGGGAAAGTCGCGAAACACTGTGTTTTTTCCAATGATTTGGGGCTCCGGAGGGTCGACAAGTAGGCTCGCTAAAGCGGCAGGTGCGGAGCCAGCTGGCCAGATGAGAGATGAAAAAGTGCACGCCGTTGTGGCGCGAAGCACATTTCCAAGTCAAAATGTACAAAACACCTCAGCACCGGAGCACTTTTGGAAGTTGCGATGTCGAAAAAATGCACGCCGTTGTGGCGCGAAGCACATTTGAAAGTCAAAATGTACAAAACACCTCAGCGCCGGACCATTTTTGGAAGTTGAGATGTTGAAAAAGTGCACGCCGTTGTGGCGCGAAGCACATTTCGAAGTCAAAATGTACAAAACACCTCAGCGCCGGAACCACTTTTGGAAGTTGAGATGTTGAAAAAGTGCACGCCGTTGTGGCGCGAAGCACATTTCGAAGTCAAAATGTACAAAACACCTCAGCGCCGGACCATTTTTGGAAGTTGAGATGTTGAAAAAGTGCACGCCGTTGTGGCGCGAAGCACATTTCCAAGTCAAAATATACAAAACACCTCAGTGTCGGACGACTTTTGGAAGTTGCGATGTCGAAAAAGTGCACGCCGTTCCGGCGCGAAGCACATTTGGAAGTCAAAATGTTAAAAACACTAGGGGTGGACCACTTTTGGAAGTTCAGATCTCGAAAAAGTGCACGCCGTTGTGGCGCGAAGGACATTTCGAAGTAAAAATGTTCAAAACACTAGGGGTTCGGACCACTTTTGGCTGTTTCGCGTGGCAGGCGCACGAGACTGTGGATCTTGTCAAAAGTGCGCAAAACGTGAGGGTTGTGTAGCATTTTCAACTACAACCATCACTACATCACACTACACTCCAATACACTATACTACACAACAACTACAACTACAACTACACCTTCACTACATTCCGCTACACTACACTCCGCTGCGCTACACTCCACTACACTACACTGCACTCAATTACACTCAATTACACTTCACTACATTACACTACACTCCACTACACTACATTACACTACACTACTCCCACTACACTTCACTACATTACACTACACTACACTCCACAACACTACAACTACAACTACACAACTACACTCCACTACACTACACTCCACTCCACTACGCTACACAACATTACACTACACTACACTACGCCACCTTCCACTACACTTCACTACATTACACTACACTACACTCCACTACACTACAAATACAACTACAACCACACAACTACACTCCACTACACTCCACTACACTCCACTACACTAAATTACACTGCACTACAGTACACTACACTACACCCCACCGCACTACATTACACTACACTACGCTCCGCAACACTACAACTACAACTACACAACTACAACTACACAACTACACTCCACTACACTCCGCTACACTAAATTACACTACACTACACTACAATACATTACACTACACTCCACTACAGTACATTACCCTACATTACACTGCAGAGATGGCAACAACAGTTGTCCAATTTTAGCTGACGACTCCTGATGACTCCTGACGACTCTGACGACCTCGAACGCTGACGACTCCTGACGACTCTGACGACCTCGAACGCTGACGACTCCTGACGACTCCTGACGACTCCTGACGACTCCTGACGACCCCTGACGACCCCTGACGACCCCTGACGACCCCTGACGACTCCTGACGACTCCTGACGACCCCTGACGACCCCTGACGACCCCTGACGACCCCTGACGACCCCTGACGACTCCTGACGACCCCTGACGACCCCTGACGACTCCTGACGACTCCTGACGACTCCTGACGACCCCTGACGCCCCCTGACGACCCCTGACGACCCCTGACGACCCCTGACCGACTGCCACAGGAGATCTTTGTCCGTTTTGACGCCCCTGTCTCTGACCTTTGTTCGTGTGTTGAACGTATTGGTTTGTAGGGTGGATGGGCGGGAAATTTCAACAATTTACCCCACATATTCTGTTGAGCGTATTGCTTTGTGAGGTCGAAGGGGGTTAAATCATGTTAAATCTATAACAATGACTCATATGCTAAACCTATTGCTTTGTAGGGTCGAGGGAGATAAGTTTCAAAAATGGCTCAAGATGCCAATGTTCTTCACATGTTCAACATATTGGCTTGCTGTAGGAGAAGGAATTAACGAATATAAGAATGATTACATTTCATTTTGTTCATATATTCAACGTAATAATTTCCAGGGGAAGGAAAAGACACCTTAAACATGGTTCATGATGCCAAGTTGTTTTATATGTTGAACGTAATGTTTTGGTAGGGGACAGCGGGGAAAAAGCATAACAATGACTCAAGATTCCAAATTGGTTGATATGTTGAGCGTAGCGTTTTAAAAGGGATCGGGGGAGATGGAGGGAATACATTCAAACTTCAAAACAACGACTCAACATGTCAACTTTGTTCATATATTACAGGTACTGCTTTGTATTTTGTGGAGTCGACGAGAGGTTATAAATTGCAAAAATAACCCCACATGTCAATTTTCTGCACTTGTTCAACCGTTTGCTTTGTAAAGTCGAGAAAACCTCAATTTTAAGAATTAAAGGACCGGATAACCCCACATGTTACCAACTTCTTTAGAGTTAGACTGAGCATAGAAAAGCAAGAAGGGAAGAGGAAGTATAAGAGTGAATGTTCATGTACAGTGAGTGAGTGAGTGAGTGAGTGAGGGAGGGAGGGAGGGAGGGAGGGAGGGAGGGGAGATGAGGAGGGAGGGAGGGGAGGGAGGGGGGGGGGGAGGGAGCGGGGGGGGGGGGAGGGAGGGAGGGGAGGGAGTGAGGGAGTGAGTGAGTGAGTGAGTGTGTGTGTGTGAGTGAGGGAGTGAGGAAGACGGGCGAGGAGGAGGACGGAGGAGGAGGCGGATACAGAACTAAAAACAAAAACCCCTCTATCTATCGATCGATCTCTCTTTCTATCTATCCATCTATCTATCGATCTAGCTAGCAATCTATCTATCTATCCATCCATCCATCCATCAATCAATCCATCTATCTATTTCTCTCTCTCTCTCTCTCTATCTCTCTATCTATCTATCAGACCTGTCTATCTATCTATCTGTCTATCTGTCCATACATCAGAATATCTATCTATCTACCAATCAATCAATCTATCTATCCATCGATCCATCTCTCTGGCTACGCAAAAGAGGCGGAGCCCGAGGGACGCCAGGGGGTACATCCGACCCCTTGGCAGTGCACATTGTCCCACGCCTGCCACGCAAAAGAGGCGGAGCCCGAGGGACGCCAGGGCGTACATCCGACCCCTTGGCAGTGCACATTGTCCCACGCCTGCCACGCAAAAGAGGCGGAGCCCGAGGGACGCCAGGGCGTACATCCGACCCCTTGGCAGTGCACATTGCCCCACGCCTGCCACGCAAAAGACGCGGAGCCCGAGGGACGCCAGGGCGTACATCCGACCCCTTGGCAGTGCACATTGCCCCACGCCTGCCACGCAAAAGACGCGGAGCCCGAGGGACGCCAGGGCGTACATCCGACCCCTTGGCAGTGCACATTGTCCCACGCCTGCCACGCAAAAGAGGCGGAGCCCGAGGGACGCCAGGGCGTACATCCGACCCCTTGGCAGTGCACATTGTCCCACGCCTGCCACGCAAAAGAAGCGGAGCCCGAGGGACGCCAGGGCGTACATCCGACCCCTTGGCAGTGCACATTGTCCCACGCCTGCCACGCAAAAGAGGCGGAGCCCGAGGGACGCCAGGGCGTACATCCGACCCCTTGGCAGTGCACATTGTCCCACGCCTGCCACGCAAAAGAGGCGGAGCGCGAGGGACGCCAGGGCGTACATCCGACCCCTTGGCAGTGGACAGTGTCCCACGCCTGCCACGCAAAAGACGCGGAGCCCGAGGGACGCCAGGGCGTACATCCGACCCCTTGGCAATGGACATTGTCCCACGCCTGCCACGCAAAAGTGTGTGTGTGTGAGTGTGTGTGAGTGTGTGTGTGTGAGTGAGTGAGTGAGTGAGTGAGTGAGTGGGTGAGTGAGTGAGTCAGTGAGTGAGTGAGTGAGTGAGTGAGTGAGTGAGTGAATGAGTGAGTGGGTGAGTGAGTGTGAGTGAGTCAGTGAGTCAGTCAGTGAGTGAGTGAGTGAGTGGGTGAGTGAGTGAGTGAGTGAGTGAATGAGTGAGTGAGTGAGTGGGTGGGTGAGTGAGTGAGTGCGTGGGTGAGTGAGTGAGTGTGAGTGAGTGAGTGAGTGAATCAGTGAGTGAGTGAGTGAGTGAGTGAGTGAGTGAGTGAGTGCGTGGGTGGGTGAGTGAGTGAGTGAGTGAGTGAGAGTGAGTGAGTGAGAGTGAGTGAGTATGTGTGTGTGAGTGAGGAGGGAGGACGGGAAGGAGGAGGAGGACGACGAGGAGCGGATACAGAACTAAAAACAAAAACCCCACACGTCAATGTGGGGAAAAACTCAACGTGTCAACTTTCACCGTAAACAAAACTCGACGTGTCAACTTTCACCGTTTTTTTTAACGTATTGCTTTGTAGGGTCGAGGGACTGTAAATTTCAAAAATGACTCAAGATGCCTTTCTTTCCATGTGTTCAACGTATTGTCTTGATGCAGGGGAAGGCAAGGAACATTTTGACATAAGTAAAGATGCCATGCTGGTTCATACACTAAACATAGCGTTTCGTAGGGGACAGGGCAGGTAAATCCAAAAGAATGCATCAACATGTCAACTTGATCCATATGTTGAATGTATTGCTGTGTATGGTCCAACGGGCGTAGATTCCAAACATGACTCGAAGTTCCAATTTTGTTCGTTCAACGTCTTGCTTTGTTGTAGGGGAAGGTAAAGACATTTCAAACATGACTCAGGATGCCAAGTCGGTTCATATGTCGAACAAAGTGTTTTGTAGGGGGCCGGAAGATAAATCTATAGCAATGACTCAACATGTCAACTTTCTTCATATGTTGAATCAACCGTATGGTTTTGAAGGTTCGAGGGGGGGGGTAAATTTTCAAAATGACACCACGTGGTAACTTTCCGCATACAATGAACGTATTGTTTTGTAGGGTCGAGGGGGGTAAATTCGCAACAACGATTCCACGTGTCAACTTTCTTCCAACGTTGAACATATTGCTTTGTAGGACCGAAAAAGGGAATAAATTGAAAAATTGGTAAATTGAGAAATGACTCAAGCTGAGAATTGCCCCCATGTGTTCAAGATATTGTTTTTGTGGGGGAGGGCGGATGACAAAAGATGACTTAACGTTTCAACTGTGTTCCTATCTTCAAGGTTCTGACTTGCATGGAAAAGAACATGTTAAACACGTCTCAAGATGCCAAACAGGTTTGTTTGTTGAACGACTTTGAACGTATATTTCTGTAGGGCACAGGGGAGTAGATCTTTAACAATGACTCAACATGCCAAGTTTGTTCATTTGTTGAAGGGGGTGCTAGCTAGGTAGGGTCGAGGAGATGTAAATTTCAAAAATGACTCCGCATGGCAACTTTCTTCATACCTTAAACCATTTGTCCGGCAGGGTCGAAGGGACGGAAATCCCAAGCATCACTCGACATGCGAAATCTCTCCATATGTTCAACGTGTTGTTTTGTAGGGTCGATGGGCTGTAAATTTCAAAAATGACTCAAGATTCCTTTTTTTCATGTGTTCAATGTATGGTTTTGTTGTAGGGGAAGGCAATGAACATTTCAACATAAGCCAAGATGCCATGCTGATTCATACGTTAAACAAAATGTTTAGCAGGGGACAGGGCAGGTAAATCCAATAGAATGAATCAACATGTCAACTTGATCCATATGTTGAATGTATTGATTTGTAGGGTCAAGGTGTTGGTAAAATTCCAAAATGTTCGACTATAATCTTTGTAGCGTTGAGAAGGGTAAATTTCAAAACTGACGCGACATGTAAGCTTTCTCGGTATGCAAAAGGTTTTATTTTGTAGGGTCAGTCGAGGGGTTGTAAATTGCAAAATGACTCAAGATGCAATTTTTCTTCATGCGTTCAATGTATGAATTGGAAAGGGAGGGGGTGATTTTTTTCAAGACAAATCAACATTTCAACTTTGTTCATACGTATATTCAACGTATTGATTTTTGAGGAATAAAGAATACTTTTTGAACATGACTCAGGATGCCACGTTGGTTCATATGTTGAACGTAGTGCTTTCAACAGGACGGTGACGAAATCTACAAAATGACTCAATTTGCCAATTTTCTTTACATGTTTAACGTACTGCTGTGTAGGGTCGGGGGGTCGTAACTTTCAAAAATGACTCAAGATGAATTGTCTTAATTTGTTCAACGTATTGTTTTGTTGAAGGGGAAGGAAATGACATTTGAATCATGACTCGAGATGCCAAGTTAGCTCTAATGTTGAACGGACGTAGTGTTTTGTAGGGGACGGGCGGGCAAGTTTGTAGCAATGACCCGACTCAACATGTCAACTTCATGGTAAGGTCAGGGGGGAATAAATTTCAAAACTGGCTCAAGATCTCAATTTGTTTCATGTGTTCAACATTCATATTGTTTTGTGGCGGGGGGAGGCATAAAAAAATGAACTGACTTAACCCTTCCCCTGTGTTCATAGTCAACGCGTTGCTTTGCACGGGAGGAAACGATATTTTAAACGTAACTCAAGATGCTACGTTGGTTCATATGTTCAACTATGTTAAACGTAGTGTTTTGATGAGGTAAACCGATGAGAAGAACTCAGCCAGTTAACTTTTTCCATAAGTTCAACATATTATCTGGTAGGGTCGATGGGTGGTAAATCACAAAATTGACTCAAAATGGCAATTTTCTTCGTCTGTTCAGCGTATTGTTTTGTAGGGTAGGGTAGGGGGGGCTGAAATATGTGAAAATAAATCAACATTTTTGACTTTGTTCATAAATTCAACGTGTTGTTTTGTGAGGAAGGAAAAGACATGTTCAACATGATTCAAGATGCCCAGTTCGTTTACATGTTGAATGCCTTGTAGGGGATGTGTTTGAAAATCTATATAGCACTAACTACATGTGTCAACTGTTCATATAATATATGTTGAACCTATTGCTTTGCAGGGCTGATGGAATGTAAGTTTATGCCCCTCTCTTACGCGCTATATGTTCTGACATAGTTTACGACATACCATCTGGAAGTATTTATGGCAAATATATTCTGATATTCTATCTGACATTCTTTCTGGCATTGTATCTGACGTATATTCTGCCATTCTGTTTGTTCGGGTCCAGGCGCGCTCCACAGCTTCCTGAGCGCGCGATATGGCTGTCGGGTCCAGGCATCCTGATCTCGCGGCATGGCACTCAGGTCGAGCCGCACTCCACTGCATCCACAGCCGGCGAGGAAGAAGAGAGGAAGGAGGAGAGGAAGGAGAGGAAGAAGAGGAAGGAGTCGCACCTTTGTTAAAATCTAGAAACCTTCACCTGGCAGGTGGGGAAAAAGAACTCAAGATAGAAGTTTTGTTCTGCTTTCAAATGTATTGTTTTGTGGAGGTTTTGGGGGTGCAAAAAATTGACATAATGTGTTCAATATTCAAGGCAATAATATGCAGGGGAGGAAAAAACATTTTAAACATCACTCAAGGTGCCAAGTTGGTTTAATATGTTGAATGTATTGCCTTGTAGGGTCGAGGGGCGGGTAAATTTTAGAAATGACTTGAGCTGACAATTTTGTTGGTTCAATATATTGTTTTGCAACGTCGGAAGCGCAAAAAATCTTGATGACGCGGACTCGACATGTCAATTTACTTCATTTGTTCAACATATTGAAAGGTCGAGGGGGGTATATTTCAAAAATGACCCAAGATGCCAAGTTGGGTCATATGTTGAATGTAGCGGTTTGTACAGGGCAGGAGGAAGGGGATGAAATCATAATAATGACCCAAAATGCCAACTATGATCACATGTTCAAGGTATTGCAGCGTAGGGTCACGGAATTGTAAATGTCGAAAGCCCATTCTTTGGTGTGTTCGAGGTATTGTTTTTCAGGGGAAGGACAGGAGTTCAAAATATAAAGATGACGTGACATTTCTACTTTGTTCATATATTCAACGTATTGGTTTGCAAAGGTAGGGAAAGGACCTGTTAAACATGGCTCGAGATGGCTTGTTCATGCTGAACGATGTTGAACGTTGTGTTTTGTAGGGGCCAGAATGTATATATTGCTTGGTTGGGTCCAATTTCAATCATGACTCACGATGCCAACTTTCTTCATCTGTTCAACGTATTGTCTTGTTGTAGGGGAAGGAAAAGACATTTCAAACATGACTCAAGATGCCAAGTTGGTTCATATGTTGAACATAGTGTTTGTGTGGAGAAGGGACTAAATATTATGATAATGACTAGCAGAATGACTCGACAGGTCAACTTGCTTCATATGTTGAACGTGTTGTGTTGTAGGGCCGAGGGAGGTAGATAAAACAAGGCTCAAGATAAATCAAAATGACAAGTTTGGGGTTGGTCGGACATGGTCGGAGTAAAACGACACAAATGAAATCTGGAGTTAGTTTCTAAACTCCTGTTCGGAACCCTGCGGCATCTTCGGGCGTCTTCGGCGTCTTCTTCGTCTTCGGGCGTCTTCGGCGTCTTCGGGCGTCTTCGGCGTCTTCGGGCGTCTTCGGCGTCTTCGGGCGTCTTCGGCGTCTTCGGGCGTCTTCGGCGTCTTCGGCGTCTTCGTCTTCGGCGTCTTCGGCGTCTTCGGGTCTTCGGCGGGCGTCTTCGGGCGTCTCGTCTTCGGCGTCTTCGGGGTCTTCGTTTTCGGCGTCTTCGGGCGTCTTCGGGCGTCTTCGGCGTCTTCTTCGTCTTCGGGCGTCTTCGGCGTCTTCGGGCGTCTTCGGCGTCTTCGGGCGTCTTCGGCGGGCGTCTTCGGGCGTCTTCGGCGTCTTCGGGCGTCTTCGGCGTCTTCGGGCGTCTTCGGCGTCTTCGGGCGTCTTCGGGCGTCTTCGGCGTCTTCGGCGTCTTCGGGCGTCTTCGGCGTCTTCGGGCGTCTTCGGCGTCTTCGGGCGTCTTCGGGCGTCTGCGGCGTCTTCGGCCCGAAGTTGGGGCACCTCTACTGCCATCAATGTTACACTAACTTCCACTACACTCCACTACACTAAATTACATTACACTACACTACATTACACTACGCTACACTACATGCCACTACACTCCACTACACAACACTACATTACACTACACTACATTACACTGAATGACACTGCACCACAGATAGACAGGTCGACAGATAGACAGACAGAAAGACAGACAGACAGACAGACAGATAGACAGATGAAAGCGAGAGAGAGAGAGAGAGAGAGAGAGATAGATAGGGATAGATAGATAGACCGAAAGATAGATAGATAGACAGAAAGACAGGTAGACAGCTAGACAGATAGACAGATGAAAGAGAGAGAGAGATAGATAGATAGATAGATAGATAGATAGATAGTTAGATAGACAGATAGAAAGATAGGTAGGTAGATAGATAGATCGATAGATACATAGGTACATAGGTAGATAGATAGGTAGGTAGGTGGGTAGGTAGATAGTCAGAGAAAGAGAGAGAAATAGTGAGAGAGATCAATCACCTTTCGCTCCAGCAGTGGCTTCGCTCTGCCATCCCTGATTCACAACAACCAACCTCTCCTATAGGTTTCCTATTTTTGAAACTTCCGCCACCGCCTTGTGCGGTACTACTGGTACATTAAGTGTTTTTGATATACCACGTATAAACATTGTATAATAAGTGCTAAGTATGTGTTTTTGTGTTTTAACTCTTTTACCAAACATAAAACCTAGGTGAGGCCACCCAATGATGTTTATGCCCCTTGAGCTGTTTCATGAGCTCCTCTTTCTCTTCCAGGAGGGCTTGGATCTCCTTCTGCACTGCAACCGCAGGTTTTTGAGGGTCTCTCTGCCCAGTGCTTGCATTTGGTCATTCTTCATACCCTGGATCTCTCGATTTCGGGCCTTCTCCTCCAGATTGCTAAACCCGATTCTGGAGATCCTGGAATGCCTCGAAGGCGGAGAGATTGATCTCTGTTGCCTGCGCGATGGTGTGCTACTGCGCGCCACCGGTTTGTGTAGGGCTTTGCCCGGTGGAGCGTACGTTTGAGTAACCGCACTCTGCGGTTCTCTCGCCACTCACCGGCTTGCTCCTCCTGGGTCCAAGTCATGGGTGGTTTATGGCATTGTCTTACCCACATTAATGTATAAAAGTGTAAGAATAGAACTAATAGAATGACCATGTAATATAATTAACAATGATCAATGATGGCCCCCTGAAATTCTCTGTGCCCTTTATGTTTACGTGTTTTTTGATATAAATTGTGCGTGTTTTCATGATCCTGTGTCGAACTTGGGAATGCCATTTCATCTCATGGTGTCAAACTTCATGTTCTCAATTGATCCGACATTTGCCCATGTATATCTCTGGGCCTTACATGGCACATAAATAGTACAGTAATGGTTGTATTCTGGGTTTACCATGGTGATTAGTTGGTGGCTATTTACCGAGGGTAACTATTGTTTATGCTAGATATATCTTTACTTAGTGGGACTTGAAAAAAAACAGCAAACCTGTCACTGGGGGGGTGGCAACTGCGGCTTGGATGAGCCAAATTATGAACCAACTCTCACCCAGGTATGTTTGTCGTTGTATGTCCACCCAAACTCTCTCTCTATATATATATATATATATATATATAATATTTTGTAAGTATATCAATCGTATTATGTTGACCTTTCCAACTATAGTTAGCATGCGTATGCATATGTGTATATATGTATGTGTATCACATATATATACATAGATTATACATACTTATATATATAACTATATATATATATACACACATCCACCATAAAACCTGTTGTTCATCTATTTTAATGAGATGAACCAACTGTCCTCAGTGCCACGGGCACTGTGGGAAAACACAACAACTCCGCACCTTGGACATCTGGTGCAGTCGGCTCTCGGCAGCCTCGCAAAGTGGGAGGAAATGATGGACTGGTTGGTGGTTTCAACCCCTCTCAAAAATATGAGTTCGTCAAATGGGATGATTCTTCCCAATATATGGAAAAATAAAAGCCATGTTCCAAACCACCAACCAGTGGATTAATATGGATTAATGAGACATGGCACTTGAATGGCACTAACACCATTTTCTGAAAGTCTGGTAAGTCTGGTACCCCCTGGAAAAAATCGAAGATAGCAGCGCATCTGGAGTTGCATGAAAATGATGAACCAAAGTATCTACTGCCTTGTCGCCCCTTTCAATAGCCATGTAGGCGCATTCCGCGGCCCCATCGACCCAACAAAATTTGTATTATATCCTTTGGTCAACTCCCGAGTGTTTGATGATTAGACCATGTCATAATCACTTAAATCACCTTACCATCTGGTTATTTAGCATAGCTACGGAAAATCCATGATAAATGGAGGTTTCTAGCTGGGAAAATCATCTGTAAATGGGCCATTTTCCATAGCTATGTGAAATAACCAGAGGGTAAATCTCCATTTTTGTTGCTTAAAGCCGTGTTTTCTTGGTTGAATCTCTCATCCTACGCAGAATTGCCAATCCACCCGCAAAAACCTCGTCATCTTTGTCACTCTCTGCGAGCGTAGCATCCTGGTGGCTTTGGGCGATGCAGAGGTCCATAAGCTCCATGGGAAAACAATTCACAGTTATAGCCCAACTGACAGTTATAACTGGGATTATTTCATGATATATGACCTTAGTTATAGGAGTTAGTTCATCCCATTTATGACTGTTTGTTGGGCCATAACTGTGGGAAAACTATTCAACAAACTTTCTATTTAGCAAGCCCCCCAAAACATGCCTAAAAGTTGGAACATGTTGGAAAGCTGAAAAATACAGGGAAGCCATCATTGACCCAACATCCTGGAAACACTTTTCGGCATCTTTTTGGGGGATGCTCCCAGGGTCCCAACACCCCAGGTATGCTGAGCGGCGGTAATTTAGATGAATCAAGAGGTAAGACTACCAATTCACCCACTTGTGGCTAATAGTCTCAGAAATCCCCTGCCCTAAATATGAAATACTCCCAACATAACATAGGTCCCCAAGAGAATAGATCTAATACCAGCCCAAGGTTTCTGGGTATTCAATCTTAGAAAGATGGGATTACTGAGATGAAAAGATGTTTTTTGTGATTATAAGATTGTTTATTGACCCCATGAAGTATGCATAACATATATATATAATTATATAGAGTGTTTGAACTGGGTTAGCCTGTTTGTCTGTTGTCTTACAAACATGGCCCAGAAGTTGCTCCCAGCTACTTGCAAAAATGTAGAAACCAAACCAATAAAAGACAGAAAAAGAAACATAGCATACCTAGAAGGAAGACAATCAAGAACACCTCCTGATAAAAGAACATGAAGACACAACCGTGGACCAAAGAAAGTGCGAACATATGAATGAAAGAGTCCTTGATTCAAATGAGCATCATCCTGAACAGCACATATCCGTACATGTCACATGAAGATGATGGATACAGTATGTTCGCACCTTTTTTTGGAGGTTCACAGGGTGAAATGACGTTATATATATATATATATATGCAAGATACGAGTAGCACATGTATATAATCATAATGTTGTGCTGCTCCCAGCGCTTCCCAGTTGCTTCGCTATTTCGTTTCCGGGGGCAACACATTATGTAGGTGATGGGCCTGGAGAATCATCCTTGTGGACGAAAAAATACTTCCTGAACTATCTGCAGTGAACCAATGTGCTTACGATTGTAGTGAAGCAGCAAGTTGAGAAACAAATCCCATTGTATCACCACAGGTTGGTGGAAAATCTCTTCGCTCGGACAATTCGCAACTTTTGCCGACTTCCAGGTACCAAAACATTTTTAGGCAACATACATAGAGTAATCAAGGACTTTTCAAAGTAGATGTAATCATCTGGTTATTTAACATAGCCATGGAAAATTCCTTAGAAATGGAGGTTTCTAGCTGGGAAATCCATAAATGGGCAATTTTCCATGGCTATGTTAGTCATAACCAGATGGTAATCATCACGATATGCCGAAGATTCCCAATGGAGCTTCATCTCACAACTTATGGAGATGAAGAACGATGAAGGTGGGGTGAGCCCTTAGGTTTTTGTACACTTATGGCATTTAAAGCGATGTGTACAAATGGGATTGTAACTCCTATAACTAAGGTTTTATTATATCATTAACAAGAGTTACAAATGGGATTATAGTTAAAACTCCGAAAAAGTAAGGTATTATATCATTAACAAATAGCTACAAATGGGATGAACTAATTCCTACAACTAAGATATTATATCATTAACAACTAGTTGCAAATGGGATTATAACTCCTATAACTAAGGTATTATAATAGTTACAAATGGGCTGAACTGACTCCACTAACTAAGGTATTCTATCATTGACGCATAGTTACACATGGGATTACAACTACATAACTAAGGTATTAAATCATTGACAATAGTTACAAATGGAATTATAATTAAAACTCCTGTAAGTAAGGTATTATATCATTAACAAATAGCTACAAATGGGATGAACTAGTTCCTACAACCAAGGTATTATATCATTAACAACTAGTTGCAAATGGGACTATAACTCCCATAACTAAGGTATTATAATAGTTACAAATGGGCTGAACTGACTCCACTAACTAAGGTATTATATCATTGACACATAGTTACAAATGGGATTATAACTCCATAACTAAGGTATTATATCACTAACAATAGTTACAAATGGAATTATAATTAAAACTCCTGTAAATAAGGTATTATATCATTAACACATAGCTACAAATGGGATGAACTAATTCCTACAACCAAGGTATTATATCATTAACAAATAGCTACGAATGGGATGAACTAATTCCTACAACTAAGATATTATATCATTAACAACTAGTTACAAAGGGGATTATAACTCCTATAACTAAGGTATTATATAATTAACAAATAGTTACAAATGGGATGAACTAACTCCACTAACTAAGGAATTATGTCATTAAAAAATAGTTACAAATGGGATTATAACTCCATAACTAAGGTATTACATAATTAACAAATAGTTACAAATGGGATGAACTAACTCCTCTAACTAAGGTATTATGTCATTAAACAAATAGTTACACATGGGAAACTAATGTATTTTATCATGAAATAATCCCAGTTATAACTGTTAAATGGGCTATAAACCCACGAAAAGGCTTTACCCGAACAAAAAAAAACGGCCATCCTCTTCTTCCAGTGTTGCCAATTGCTCCTCTTGTAACACGTCCACCTGATGGTTGAGCTTCGGGTGAAAAACCCTTCTGAACCCCAAGGTTCCTTACACATCGAAGTCACATGGATGCAGTATGATGCAGTACCCAGTAGTCACCCTGCCAAATGCAAATAAGGAGGGATTCATGACTTGGATGTGCATATGTGAGAATCCCAGTTTGCAACTGGTAGATATTTGGTTCGTTCATGCAGTCATAAATATGCTCAGCCCCACTTATTTGCCATTGTTTCAGTCAATCATCAGTGACCAAGTGGTTCTAATTAATGTCAAGTTAGGATTAATAATCCCCGCGGTATTAATCAACCCCCTCTGCCCCATTTTTTTTGTAATTTAAAAAATGGTGGTTCCCCCTGATTAATAAACCGGTGGGCCTACCCCCCGATTAATCAACCACCACTTCGGAAATCCATTTTTTTTATCTAAAATTCTTCCCCATAGGAATCTGTTGGTTTACCCAACCAGGAGTGCTGGAAAAAAAAAGAGAGCCAAAATGGCTGCGGGTAATTAATGCCATCACTGCCATCCCATGCTGAAAGGTGAGATTTTAGCAAGCCATATCCAAATTTTTATGGTTCAGAGTTGCTTATTATTAAGGGGTGGTCAAGAAAACTAGCCAGAAGGTACCTACCTACCTACCTGGGGGGGGGGTTGATTAATCCGATGTTGCCATTATCAACATCACCATATCTCACCTTGGCTGTTGCTAACCTTCCGGCATTGTCCAGGTCCAATGGCTGACAGGATTTTGTTGATGTTGATCCAATTTTGGGTTCAACGACACGCCCCATGCTCCCGCCTCCAGCAGTGCTAAGACTTCAGAAATGACCTGCAGAGCGACGCAAAAACTGGTGCGTTTGGTGTTTGGCCACTACCGTGGTTGATCGATTTATCGATTTTTCTCTAGCCTTGGCCGTGGCCGGCATTTTCCTCAACACACGCATTTGGCATTTGACTATCTGCACTTGGGCTACGAAAGATTTGGGGTTCTGTCAATTTTTGGCTCTACTACATGGCTGCCTCAATCGAAAACTTGGCTTGGGGCGTCGCTTGAGCGAAGCTCTAGCACTCCTTAGAACAAAATTTATTTTGCGTTTCTAGCCTTTCCATCTTCCCATCAACCCTGGTGGTAGCTCTAGCTTGACTGCAACTTCTCGTTGAACCGTGGGCAGACAGTTGAAACCGCCCAACTCTTCCTGCTGCTTTTTGTCCACCCGTGATCGCCTGCCCATACGATGCAGTAGCCGCCATTGGTTAAGCCATGAATTGGGCACTTGCCACCACGATGCCAACAAACTGAGTGGTCAACGCCAGATCAGAAAGGATGTGTCCGTCTGCTCAACGGTAGAAAACTAAGCTAGATTGGCAGCAAGTAATATAATACACATATATATATATATATGTAATTACATGTATATATATAAATATATATATATATATGTATTATATTTAAAATCAATATACCATCTGGTTATTTAATATAGCCATGGAAAATCACTTAAACCTCTATAAATTGGCCATTTCCCATGGCTATGTTAAATAACCAGAGGGTATATACATATGTATATATGATGTTGCCACAAACGTATGCAACTTTTATCGGTCAGATTCAGTGACGGGTCATTTCAAAAGGCCAACTGACTGGAGCCCCAGTTGGGCCCAGCTTGGTATATCTATAGTTGTGCAAACATGTGCAAACTATGATACCCACTGTTTATGACTAACAGTTCGCCATGGTATAGATGGCCCTAATCGAAATAGATGCCTTACCTATAAATAGCATGCTGGATCTTTCCATGGCGAACTGTTAGTCAGAACCAGAGGCTATGACCGACAGGTTCCATCTTCTGGCTGGCATTTGCTGATTTTCCCATTGAACACCCATTGACAAATGGTTGGCAATCCCACATGGCACCGGGGAGTTCCCATCCAAGTGGATCAAAATTCCCCATGAGCCATCAGTTCCCCATGGGCAACGCAAGCGTTCAACTTTAGGTGCTAATTCCATTACCATCCATGAACTCTAGATATCCAACATAAACAAGGTCACCCCCGAGATAGCGGCGTGGGTGTTTTTTAGCTTAGATAGTCTTTATGTCAAGAACCAAAAACGTGTTGGAAATTACTATAGGAAGTGCAACAAGGTAACATCACGAGCATGTCAAAATGTTCTATGTTCATAGCGTAGAAGCAATAGCGTGTTGGAATTTACTATGAGAAACGCAAGACGGAGAATCGAAGAACGCATACGATTGCACTTTATTGGCCCCACCCCACCCCCCAAAAAATGTAAAAAAAGTTGATTCAGTGAAGTTTTCTAAACTAATATCATAGCAGTAAAACAAATCAAAATTTATTGATTAAAAAAACATAACAGTCCAAAAATCCAGTTTATATATTGTTAATTGCTTCATTTTTCTCAACAATATCAAAACATAATTACCTCATTCAATTTTTTAAAATCATAGCAGTCAAAGCATACTTACCTCATTCATTTTTTCAAAATCATAGCAGTCAAAGCATACTTACCTCAGTCAATTTTTCAAAATCATAGCAGTCAAAGCATACTTACCTCATTCATTTTTTTCAAATTCATAGCAGTCAAAAGCATTATTACCTTATTCATTTTACAAAATCCTATCCATCAACCGTTCCTAATTTCCGTTTATGCTTCTCTGTTTTTAAATGTCTTGAATAACATTGTGCCTTCATTGATGAATTACATACATTACAAAAGGCAATTTTATCACGATAGTTTTGTATTTGTTCCTGTTTCTTTTTTCTATATTCTTCATCTTCTTTATATTTAGTTCTTCGTGTTTCATTCACTTTATCTTTATGTTTGTCATAGTTCTTTCTCTTGTATTCCAAGCATGTCTTACAAGTCTTCAATCCATCTTCAAAATTATCAATTGGTAAATCTTTAACACAGTATCTACAAAATTTATCCATTACATATAAATATGATTATCTTCTTAAATGTCTTTTCCAAGAATTCCTATAACAACCAAAAACAGAAATAAACCAAGCGAAGAACAACATAAAAAAAAACAATATTTTATTCAATACATCTTCTATATTATCTTCATCTACATATTCATCAAAGTCATGCATGAAGTAAATTTCTCATTAACTAAATTCATTGTCTCCATATTCTTTATCTGGGAGTTTTGCTACTATTTGGACTTCAATATCAAGTTTAACTCTAAAATTTAAATTATCTTCTTCTACTTCTTCATAAATCAAAGATAGTAATTCTTCTTTTTCTTCTGTTATGATGTTTCCTATACTTTTTAAACCAAATGGCACTCCCTCTCTCACAATACAGTATTCAATTACATATTTTTTTCTTGGTTTCAAATGTCTTGTTATTTTAGGACCAAATCTTGATATTTTATGTTTGTTCCGTATTCTCTTCAATGCTTCACTATGCTTTATTGTCAAATATTTAGGGTCTCCAATTTTACAAGGAACGATCTTACGCAACGCATCAACAGGCAAACCCTTCATACAATTCGTCTTATAAAAACTTATATAAATAACTTAGTCTTTAAGTATATATTATATATTCCAAGATTAAAATGTAGAATTCTTTGAAAAACTACTTAAAGATAAATTAAATAAATAACATATATACTATTATATGATGAAAAAGGTTATAATTGAACTATTTATTGAGTAATGATTTAGCAGAAATACCAAAACGAGGAAGAAGATAATTAAAGTCAATAATAATAGATGATAAGAAATTCAGATACAACAAAGACAAACCAATATCTAGTGTCTTAACAAAGAAACTACTGACGGTCAAGAAAACTAATGAATACAGAAGTTATGCTTTAAACAAGGCAAAGATGCGTTCAGTGAAGGAAGAGTGAGACAAATACTAACCAAACACGCAATCAGAAATAAATTTAGGGTCAGAGATATTCAATCAGCATTTAGAAGATACGCTAATTCAATAGTTTTAGAAAATAAACACTTTCAAGGAGAAAGGGGATTAGAAATGATTGCGCGCCAAAAACAAAGACTATCAGATTTTTTAAGAAATAATAGAAGCATGAAACTTAACATAAGAACGGAAGGATTATTTGAAAAACCTGAATTTGATGATGGAGGAAATGAATTAGGAAGTCAGGAACTTGTATATGCCCTACCATCAACCCGCGTCAATATTAGTAATGATGATGAACTGACGCAAGCATTAGAAGACAGTGTTAAACAAATCTTATTACAAATACAGAAGTTAGAAGCATCAGCATCCAATTTAAGATTTAAGAAGATTTTGACAATAACCATTCACTATGACAAATATGACCCAACAAGAGCAGGGAGATACATAGAATTACCTGAATGGATTAAGCTAAAAAAGGCACGTATCAACATAAAGAACAGAGACCAAACATGCTTCAAATATTGTATTCAATCCGTAGTCTATGACAAAATAAGCAAACACCACCCAGAGGAAATGTTCCGCTATAATAAACTGAAAGATGATATTTTGAACTGGGATGGTGTACATTTTCCAACTGGCAATAGGGACATTGACAGAATTGAAGAGAACAATAAATCAGTTTCAATAAACGTGTTTGAACCCAATGACTGCTTAAATGATAATAAGATTATATTGCATAGAGGCACTGAAAATAGAAATGCTAAATACGGAATTGATTTACTAAAAATCTATGATGAAGATAATAGTTATCACTGGGTATTACAGTAGTTAAAAATAAATGTAGATTATTAAACGGTCAAAGCAGTAGCAACACAAATAAAAAGTTTTACTGCCACCATTGTTTAAATATCTTTCAATCAGAAAAGGTATATAAGAAACATCTTGAAAACGGATGTATGGCATCAGAAGGACAACAAACAAAGATGCCAGATAAAGACACCTATATAGAATTTGAAAAGCATAATGCTAAATTGCCTTGTCCTTTTGTAATCTATGGTGATTTTGAATGTCTAACGACTAACTCTAAAAATGGTATTAAAGGCACATATCAGGAACATAAACCTTGCGGTTATATGTTGAATGTTGTAAGCAGGATTGATAATACTTGCAAACCGTATTTATACAGGGGTGAGGATTGTATGAAACACTTTGTAGAGAAACTGACGGAAATTAAGAAAGATATATTTGCAAAAATGAATGTCAATGAACCAATGGATAAACTAACTTTTCAACAAAAGACAGAATTTAGACAAGCAACCCACTGCTCTATATGTAATAAGAAATTCCAACCTGAGGATGAGAAAGTCCGCGACCACTGCCACTTCACAGGCAAATACAGAGGCGCGGCGCATGTAAAGTGTAATCTGGATTCTTCATTTAGGTATTTTAAAATCCATATTTTCTTTCATAATCTTAAAAATTATGACGCTCACTTAATCATAGCAAAAGCAAATGAACTAAACATAGAACTAAACCAAAACAAAAGAATAGATGTAATAGCACAAAACAGCGAAAAGTTTATAACCTTTTCATTTGGCGCTTGTCAGTTTAAAGATAGTTTTGCTTTCTTAGCTGCGTCATTGGATAAGTTAGTTAGACTAAACAAATATGAAGGAAATGAAAAGATTAGAGATTGGGAGACTCGTTTCAGATATACATGCACCAACCCATATATCAAATCTAAAACTGATTTGAATTTGCTGACTGATAAGGGTGTATATTCCTATGACTACATGAACTCATGGGAGAAATTCGATGAAACAAAGCTACCAAAGAAAGAATACTTTTACAGTAAATTATATGAAGAAAACATAACTGACAAAGACTACGCCAGAGCAAATATTGTATGGAAACATTTTAACATTAAAAACCTTGGCGAATATCATGATTTATATTTGATGACTGATGTATATTTACTAACTGATGTTTTTGAAAATTTTAGGGACATGTGCTTGAACTATTATGGATTAGACCCAGCATATTATATCACTTTACCTAACTAGTCTTGGAATGCCTTTTTATCATTGACAGGAGTTAGACTAGAACAAATACACAAAAAAGAAATGTATGAGATGATTGAACATGGATTACGAGGAGGAATGACACAGTGCTCATTTAAGAAGGTAGAAGCAAACAATAAATACATGAATGAAGATTATGATAAATCTAAACCTTCATCATACATAAGTTATTTAGATGCTAATAACCTTTACGGATTAGCAATGTGTAAGAAACTGCCATATGGTGATTTTAAATGGTATTACGGTAGAATGGATGAAAAGAGAGTATTGAAATATTGTGATGATGATGACATAGGATACATATTAGAATTAGAAGTTGATTTAGATTATCCAAAGGAACTACATGATTTACATAAAGACTATCCATTAGCACCTGAAATCATGAGTATCAATGAGAATATGCTTTCAAAAGTCCAGAAGGATATACACAAATACTTTTATGGAAAAGATGCCAGTGATGAAAAGACAAATAAGTTAGTATTAAATGTAATGGATAAAAAGAAGTATGATTTGCACATATCAGCATTGAAATTCTATCTGCAACACGGATTACGTCTTTAAAAAGTCCAGAGAGCAATAAGTTTCAAACAAGCAAACTTCTTAAAACCATTCATTGAATTCAACACTGAAAAGAGAAAGAATGCCAACAATGACTTTGAAACAGATTTGTTTAAGTTAATGAATAATAGCGTATACGGCAAGACCATGGAGAATGTAAGAAAGCATGGTGATTTTGAAATTGTCAATACGCCTGAACGCTTCCAAAAACTGGTAAATAAACCGCTATTCAAACACAGACATATTATAAATGAAGAGCTCGCAATTGTTGAAAAAGATAAGCACACAGTGGAACTAAACAAACCTATTTATATGGGTATGTCTATTTTAGACTATTCTAAAATTCACATGTATTCCTTCTATTATGATGTTTTGAAACCAAAATATCAAGATAATATTAAATTGGTCTATACTGATACTGATAGTTATGTAATCAAAGTTGAGACTGATGACTTATATGAAGACTTCAAAGAGATTAATGAATATATGGATTTTAGTGATTATAATGTAGAACATCCAAACTATGACAAAACAAATAAGAAGGTATTAGGCAAGTTCAAGGATGAAATGAACGGTAAAATAATTACTCACTTTATAGGATTGAAACCAAAGGCATATTGTTATAAAGTCTATGGTGACGAGAAAGAACACAAGAAAAGTAAAGGAGTAGTCAAGCATAAAGTGAGCAATCAGTTAAGTTACAAAACCTATGACGAGACATTGAATAGAAACTGTAAAGAAGAAGTCAGTTTTAACACGATCAGAAGTAAAAACCATCAAATCTATAGCATTAATCAGACTAAATATGCTTGAAGCAACTACAATAATAAACGCTACTGGTATTCAGACTTTGAAAGCCTCCCGTTTGGACATTATGCCATAAAATATCTACTTAACGAAAAGATGATTTAAGATATATGGATAACCATAGATGTGGACAGATATGAAAACGGACAAATTTATAAGATAGTTGATGTTGGTTAAAATAAATGCTACATCGATTCAACAACTGAAAAACTAAGTCAAAGAATGGCAAGACATAGAAGAGATTATAAATCTTATCTAAATAATAGAAATCCCCCAAAACACTATCCTAACTCTATGAAATCGTTTGATGAGTTCGGTGTTGAAAACCGTAAAATAGTTCTTATTGAAGAAAACCCATGCCAAAACAGAAAGCAACCCGAAAAGAAAGAAGGTGAATATATTGAAAATGATAAGAACTGTCTTAGCAAATGTATTGTTGGTAGGATTTTCCATGGTCTTACCATATACACTGTTATTCATTAGCTTAAACAAATCTTTATCAAAATCGTGTTTGGCATTCTTTCTCTTTTCAGTGTTGAATTCAATGAATGGTTTTAAGAAGTTTGCTTGTTTAAAACTCATTGCTCTATGGACTTTTCTAAGACTTAATCCTTGTTGCAAATAAAATTTCAATGCTGATATATGTAAAACATACTTCTTTTTATCCATCACATTTAATACTAACTTATTTGTCTTTTCATCACTGGCATCTTTTCCATAAAAGTATTTGTGTATATCCTTCTGGACTTTTGAAAGCATATTCTCATTGATACTCATGATTTCAGGTGCTAATGGATAGTCTTTATGTAAATCAAGAAGTTCCTTTGGATAATCTAAATCAACTTCTAATATGTATCCCATGCCATCATCATCACAATATTTCATTACTCTCTTTTCATCCATTCTACCGTAATGCCATTTGAAATCATCATAGGGAAGTTTCTTACACATTGCTAATCCGTAAAGATTATTAGCATCTAAATAACTTATGTATGATGAAGGCTTAGATTTATCATAATCTTCATTCATGTATTTATTGTTTGCGTCTACTTTCTTAAAGGAGCACTGTGTCATTCCTCCTCTTAAGCCATTTTCAATAATTTCATACATTTCTTTTATGTGGATTTGTTGAAGTCTAACTCCTGTCAATGATAAAAAGGCATTCCAAGAATAGTTAGGTAGAGTGATATAATATGCTGGGTCTAATCCATAATAGTTCAAGCACATGTCCCTAAAATTTTCAAAAACATCAGTTAGTAAATATACATCAGTCATCAAATATAAATCATGATATTCGCCAAGGTTTTTAATGTTAAAATGTTTCCATACAATATTTGCTCTGGCGTAGTCTTTGTCAGTTATGTTTTCTTCATATAATTTACTGTAAAAGTATTCTTTCTTTGGTAGCTTTGTTTCATCGAATTTCTCCCATGAGTTCATGTAGTCATAGGGATATACACCCTTATCAGTCAGCAAATTCAAATCAGTTTTAGATTTGATATATGGGTTGGTGCATGTATATCTGAAACGAGTCTCCCAATCTCTAATCTTTTCATTTCCTTCATATTTGTTTAGTCTAACTAACTTATCCAATGACGCAGCTAAGAAAGCAAAACTATCTTTAAACTGACAAGCGCCAAATGAAAAGGTTATAAACTTTTCGCTGTTTTGTGCTATTACATCTATTCTTTTGTTTTGGTTTAGTTCTATGTTTAGTTCATTTGCTTTTGCTATGATTAAGTGTGCGTCATAGTTTTTAAGATTATGAAAGAAGATAGGGATTTTGAAATATCTAAATGAATAATCCAGATTACATTTTACATGCGCTGCGCCTCTGTATTTGCCTGTGAAGTGGCAGTGGTCGCGAACCTTTTCATCGTCAGGTTCAAATTTCTTACCGCAGATGGAGCAATGAGACGATAATTTAAACTCTAATTTTTGTTCGTTTGTTAATTCATCCATCGGTTTATTAACATTCATTTTTTCAAATATATCTTTCTTAATTTCAGTCGGTTTTTCTACAAACTGTTTCATACAGTCCTCACCTCTGTATAAGTATGGCTGGCATGTATTATCAATCCTGCTTACTACATTTAGCATATAACCACATGGTTTATGTTCCTGATATGTGCCTTTTATACCATTTTTAGAGTTAGTCGTTAGACATTCAAAATCACCATAGATTACAAAAGGACAAGGCAATTTAGTATTATGCTTTTCAAATTCTATATAAGTGTCTTTATCAGGCATCTTTGTTTGTTGTCCTTCTGATGCCATACAGCCGTTTTCAAGATGTTTCTTATATACCTTTTCTGATTGAAAGGGATTCAAACAATGGTGGCAGTAAAACTTTTTATTTGTGTTGCGACTGTTCTGACAGTTTAATAATCTACATTTATTTTTAACTAATACATAGTGATAGCTATTATCTTCATCATAGATTTTTAGTAAATGAATTTCGTATGTAGCATTTCTATTTTTAGTGCCTCTATGCAATATAATCTTATTATCATTTAAGCAGTCATCGGGTTCAAACACATCTATTGAAACTGATTTATTGTTCTCTTCAAATCTGTCAATGTCCCTATTGCCAGTTGGAAAATGTACACCATCCCAGTTCAAAATATCATCTTTCAGTTTATTATAGCGGAACATTTCCTCTGGGTGGTGTTTGCTTATTGTGTCATAGACTTTGGATTGAATACAATATTTGAAGCATTTTTGGTCTCTGTTCTTTATGTTGATACATGCCTTTTTTAGCTTAATCCATTCAGGTAATTCTATGTATCTCCCTGCTCTTGTTGGGTCATATTTGTCATAGTGAATGGTTATTGCCAAAATCTTCTTAAATCTTAAATTGGATGCTGATGCTTCTAAATTCTGTATTTGTAATAAGATTTGTTTAACACTGCCTTCTAATGCGTGCGTCAGTTCATCCTCATTACTAATATTGAAGCGGGCTGATGGTAGGGCATATGCAAGTTCCTGACTTCCTAATTCATTTCTGCCATCATCAAATTCAGGTTTTTCAAATAATCCTTCCGTTCTTATGTTAAGTTTCATGCTTCTATTATTTCTTAAAAAATCTGATAGTCTTTGTTTTTGGCGCGCAATCATTTCTAATCCCCTTTCTCCTTGAATGCGTTTATTTTCTAAAACTATTGAATTAGCGTATCTTCTAAATGCTGATTGAATATCTCTGACCCTAAATTTATTTCTGATTGCGTGTTTGGTTAGTATTTGTCTCACTCTTCCTTCACTGAACGCATCTTTGCCTTGTTTAAAGCATAACTTCTGTATTTATTAGTTTTCTTGACCGTCAGTAGTTTCTTTGTTAAGACACTAGATATTGGTTTGTCTTTGTTGTATCTGAATTTCTTATCATCTATTATTATTGACTTTAATTATCTTCTTCCTCGTTTTGGTATTTCTGCTAAATCATTACTCAATAAATAGTTCAATTATAACCTTTTTCATCATATAATAGTATATATGTTATTTATTTAATTTATCTTTAAGTAGTTTTTCAAAGAATTCTACATTTTAATCTTGGAATATATAATATATACTTAAGACTAAGTTATTTATATAAGTTTTTATAAGACGAATTGTATGAAGGGTTTGCCTGTTGATGCGTTGCGTAAGATCGTTCCTTGTAAAATTGGAGACCCTAAATATTTGACAATAAAGCATAGTGAAGCATTGAAGAGAATACGGAACAAACATAAAATAGCAAGATTTGGTCCTAAAATAACAAGACATTTGAAACCAAGAAAAAATATGTAATTGAATACTGTATTGTGAGAGAGGGAGTGCCATTTGGTTTAAAAAGTATAGGAAACATCATAACAGAAGAAAAAGAAGAATTACTATCTTTGATTTATGAAGAAGTAGAAGAAGATAATTTAAAATTTGGAGTTAAACTTGATATTGAAGTCCAAATAGTAGCAAAACTCCCAGATAAAGAATATGGAGACAATGAATTTAGTTAATGAGAAATTTACTTCATGCATGACTTTGATGAATATGTAGATGAAGATAATATAGAAGATGTATTGAATAAAGCAGATGAAGAAATAAATGCCGACATAGAAGAAAACCAAGATAAAGATAGTATAATAGGAATACAAGCATTTCATTTTGAATCGATAATTATTGAAGATATTTACTACTAATATATTTCTAATAATATTTATTTATT
This sequence comes from Cladocopium goreaui, assembly GCA_947184155.2. Taxonomy (NCBI): domain Eukaryota; class Dinophyceae; order Suessiales; family Symbiodiniaceae; genus Cladocopium; species Cladocopium goreaui. The sequence continues at coordinate 115,285 of CAMXCT020001566.1, read as the reverse complement.
AGAATTATGGATTTGTAAGATAGGGTTATTAAAGGGTAGGGAACAATGTTTATTGTTGTCTATTGTATTGTGTTTTTTTTTTCCTGTTGTTCTTCGCTTGGTTTGTTTTTGTTTTTGGTTGTTATAGGAATTCTTGGAAAAGACATTTAAGAAGATAATCATATTTATATGTAATGGATAAATTTTGTAGATACTGTCTTAAAGATTTACCAATTGATAATTTTGAAGATGGATTGAAGACTTGTAAGACATGCTTGGAATACAAGAGAAAGAACTATGACAAACATAAAGATAAAGTGAATGAAACACGAAGAACTAAATATAAATAAGATGAAGAATATAGAAAAAAAACAGGAACAAATACAAAACTATCGTGATAAAATTGCCTTTTGTAATGTATGTAATTCATCAATGAAGGCACAATGTTATTCAAGACATTTAAAAACAGAGAAGCATAAAAGGAATTTAGGAACGGTTGATGGATAGGATTTTGTAAAATGAATAAGGTAATAATGCTTTTGACTGCTATGAATTTGAAAAACTGAATGAGGTAAGTATGCTTTGACTGCTATGAGTTTGAAAAATTGACTGAGGTAAGTATGCTTTGACTGCAATGATTTTGAAAAATTGAATGAGGTAAGCATGCTTTGACTGCTATGATTTTTAAAAATTGAATGAAGTAATTATGTTTTGATATTGTTGAGAAAAATGAAGCAATTAACAATATATAAACTGGCTTTTTGGACTGTTATGTTTTTTTTCAGAATAAATTTTGATTTGTTATACTGCTATGATATTAGTGTAGAAAACTTCACTGAATCAAAATTTTTACATTTTCCCCCACCCCCACCACACCCCATGCAGAAGGTACCGTGAACATAAATATCAACATAATCAACATCTCTGAAAAGTCAAAACAAAACTAAATTCCTCCGCGCCGGTATCCCCGGCGTGAGCATAAACAACCCGGCGGATGAGAAACTGCGCGAGCGTTTTGATTGTTTGCTTCCAGGAGAGTCACAATCACCTATAATTTACAATATAAAATGCTCTTCCGAACTCTTTGGATAACTGAATTTTGGTTAAAAAAAGTGGATGCAAAATCTATTGATTTTTGACAAATCCAGGTAAACATCATGTGCATCAGACGTGGATGCTCAGATTTTTTTTTACACTCTTCGTCGGCTCAGCGATCCATCAGTGTGGAAGCTGTCTTCGACAGCAAGTTGCCATTATGGCACTCATAACGCCACTGCCAGCAACGCAGGTATAGCATGACATCTCAGCAGCGTAGCCACATGTCACGTAGTAAGCGATCCCAGAGATCTTAGCAACATGGCAATATATCATGTACGAAGTACAAGGAACGTTAAATGCCCCCCCACCCTACCCAACCCCAACCCACACCAGAGATCTCAGCAGCGTAGCAACATGTCACGTAGTAAGCGATCCCAGAGATCTTAGCAACATGGCAATATATCCTGTACGAAGTACAAGGAATGTTAACATGCCCCCCCACCCCACCCCACCCCAACCCCAAGACAAAGAGCAATACTCAAAAAAGAAGCAAAACGCACGTACGGTTTTCCAGCCGTAGGCATAAACAAGGCAATAGTTAGAGTACTGAGTATTTATCTTCACCGACATTGCTATGGTTTAGGGACACCGCCTTCTACCATGCATGGCATCCTCCAGGCCTGACCCAACCGCAATCCCACCTCAGTTCTCTTTCTTTTTGCTTCGTCCTGCGGCCCATATGAAGTATACGATGTGGTGCCCCCCAGCGACATGTTGTTGGTTTATAAACCTCATTTTGCGCACTGACTAGGGCCAACTTAGATGATGTATCAGTTGCAAACCAACTTCGTGAAATATCAGCTGAGCCATTAACAATACCCATCTCTCATCTCATGGCATACTAGTTACTAGTTGGTTGAAAGCAGTTTCCCGGAATCATATGGTTTAGTTCCTTAATGGCTCATAATCCCCAAAAAGTCAGATAGTAACTATAGTCTGCAATTGAAATCTAAAGTTGAAACTAAATCGAAAGCACTACAAATCTGATTGTGTGATATTCCATGTGTGAGCTGCAGAGACCCAGGAAAAAGAGCTTATATAAAGAAACAATCAACAGTGGTATTTTAATGGCTCAGTTAGTCCCATCTTGGCACGATGTCCTCTTCATCGCCACATGCGTTGCACATGGCGCGAAGCAACTGGGCGTTGCTGACACTGGGGGAGTTGAAGGTATGGGATACCCTCTGCTAACGCCCTGAAAACCAGTTATAAATAGTTATAACTGGTTATAAATGGTTTTAACATGTTTTAAATGGGGTTATCATTCCATAAATGATGTTATAACATCTCTAAGTGACTTATAAGTGGTATTTCGGGCCATAACTGTGCTAATCAACCATGGCTTGTTGGAAAACACCCATTTAGTTCGTTAATTTTCATTTTCGAAACCTCGATGTAGAAAGGGTATTTTCAATTGCTATGTTTGATCAGCGGATGGTAGGGATTTAAGCATTCACAAATTGGCTATTTCACCAACAAGACTTGGATTCTTGTTGGTTGTTCTTTTGTTTTGAAGCTAAATTGTTGCACATAGCAAAAAATATCAACCTAGTTAACCTTAGTTGTTTGAACATACACCCCTTTTCGGTTAACTATAGGATTTGTGCTTTATCTATCGACCTAGTTTTCACGGGGTAGCCTTCCTCTCGGCCCATGGTCCCGTTTATCGCAAGACATTCAAAGTACTACAGTAGATCAACTATCCATCAACGCTCGAACAAGGTTTTTATTGGTAAAGTAATCTCATCAGTCAAACAGACCATTTCTGTTGTTCATATCCGATTATATCCATTACATCTCATTGTATCCGTTGTTTTTCATGCAAAAATCCATGGTAATCCTGATTACCCTCTGGTAAACTAACATAGCTATGGAAAAAAACAATGTTTAATAGGTAAATCAACTATAAATAGGCCATTTTCAATATCTATGTTGAATTACCAGAGAGTATATATATACCTACATATGTTTCTGTATATCCCAAACATTCCAGACACATTCCAGAAACAAATGTGTGTTGTCCACTGTCATCCTATTCTCTTCCATAAACATATTAATTGACTACTTCCCAAACATGCGTTTTATGGAATTAGAATGAAATAGATCCCAAAATAGGAACAGAACATCATATCAACAAAATAGTCTTCAAAAAACTACATCATTTGCCTAAGGTTGGTTATAATCTCGATATTTGTAAGAAAAAAAGGTACTATAAACAGCCGTTAATAACGGTCCTTATAAGAATGGAATGGTTAGATTCAACCAAGAAACATCATATTCCATACAAAGTATCTTGAAATGGTGAGTTTCCATACATCATATTCCATCTATCACAATCTATCATTCTATGGAATAGATGCTAATACTACTTTTTCTTGTGGTCTGTGGTTATATCCCATTCATATTTCATAAAAAAATACTATAAACCATTACATGCACATTGTTTTCATGATATTTCCATGATATTCCCGTTAAAATACCCTTCTATTCCCATTAAACATACTTTAAAACATCACAACAGGCCATGGATCCATGGTGTGAAACACCCACGTTGGTTTTTTCGCGGCACCTCGACCACTGGAACTCCAGGCATAGTGGCACCCAAAGGCATGGCCAACTGGCGCTGGGCTGACGCTTATGGCGATAATCTTGGATAAATATAGGGAATATAAAGAGTGTGTGTGTATATATATATATATATGTGTGTATATATATGTATATATACTAATGTAATACATATATATATATATATTACATATATATATACGGAATATATATATATATATATGGAATATATTATGGAATATATATATATACAGTATACACACATATATGTGGAATGCCGGCAAGTCATAAAAATGACATCAGTATATATATATATATATATATATGGAATATATAAACACATCATCAATGTATGAAAATGCATTTTGAATTCACTCCAAACATGTTCAGATCCGGAAGTTCAAAGCCGCAAATCGCTGGAACGCTGGAAGATTCCAGCTGTCAAAGGGACGGTGGCATAAAAAATGCCTGGCAAGATGGTCTATAATTCCGACAACTATGGATAAGTAGGTTCATGAATGTTCATGATACTTATAACATCTTATAACTTTAGAAGGCACTGTTTTTTTGTGATCAACGGTGTGTCATGGATGATTTTTGATGTGCTCGTGCCAATAGGATTTTGCTTGATGTGCTTTTTAAGGCCGTTAACCTCTTACTCTGGTGCATATTTTCAAAAACAGGCATTTCGCCTAGACGGAACTATATACCATTTTTGAGGGTTTTGAGAATTCCCAAACTAATTCGACCTGACATGTTTTGATGTGGTTTTTAAGGCCGTTGACCCCGTATTCTGGTGCATATTTTCAAAAACAAGCATTTCGCCTAGACGAAACTACCATTTTTGGGGTTTGTGAGAATTCTCAAAATATTCAACCTGACATGTTTTGATTCCTGTGTTGGTCACAGCAACGCTTCGAGTTCTTCCAAGAGAACTTACAATAGCGTGGCATGACGCATGAGTGGAAAGTTCCAGAGAACTTACAGTAACGTAGCATGACGTATGAGTGGAAAGTTTAAGAGAACTTACAGTAACGTAGCATGACGTATGCATGGAAAGTTCCAGAGTACTTACAGTAACGTAGCATGACGTATGAGTGGAAAGATCAAGATAAGTTGCGGTAACGTAGCATGACGTATGACGTATGCATGGAAGGTTCCAGAGAACTTACACTTGCGTGGCATGACGCATGAATGGAAAGTTGAAGAGAACTTACAGTAACGTAGCATGACGTATGCGTGGAAGATCCAGAGAACTTACACTAGCGTAGCATGACACATGAGTGGAAAGTTCCAGAGAACTTACAGCAACGTAGCATGACGTATGAGTGGAAAGTTCCAGAGAACTTACACTTGCGTGGCATGACGCATGAATGGAAAGTTCCAGAGAACTTACAGTAACGTAGCATGACGTATGAGTGGAAAGTTCCAGAGAACTTACATAGCGTGGCGTGATGCATGAGTGGACAGTTCCAGAGAACTTACAATAGCGTGGCATGACGCATGAGTGGAAAGTTCCAGAGAACTTACAGTAGCGTGGCATGACGCATGAGTGGAAAGTTCCAGAGAACTTACGGTAACGTAGCATGACGTATGAGTGGAAAGTTCCAGAGAACTTACATAGCGTGGCATGACGCATGAGTGGAAAGTTCCAGAGAACTTACAGTAACCACAGAGAAGCATGTCCTTCGCCCGCAAGTTCACATGAACGTTATTACATGCCCCACCCCACACCACCCCACCCCACCCGTGCATACATGCACCCCTCCGGCAGCCACAGACAAGCATGTGATTCCTCCGCAAGTTCACATTGAACGTTATTACATGCCCCACCCCACCCCACCCCACCCTACCCCACCCCCCGATGTGTACAAAACACCACGGCCTTCTAAAGGCCGTGGTCCAACTATACAGTTCGTGGGCTTTGAAATCCAACTTATAACTGCGGGAACCCACATTGTAGCTATGGAAAATGACCATGATAAATAGGTAAATCATCTGTAAATGGATCCATTTCCAATAGTTGTGTAAAACTACCAGAGGGTAACATCACATATTTATGTTAGCAAGCATGGACAGAAAAGAATGCCTTACCAGGTCTTCTCATGATCATCCCTGTCTTCCAAAGTTACTGCCTTTTGCCATTTACTATGGCCCGATGATTTTTGGATTGGCTTTTGGACTCATCTATAAAGTAATACATACACTTCAAAGCATGGTAAAAAAAATGCTTATGTTTTAACAACTTACCTATTTCAGGGATCCCACAAAATGTAGTGTTGCCAGTAAATATTCACTGCATCTGCCCTTCCCGAGTGAACAACGGTTGGGTTTACTCCAGCTATGTTTCTCAGTTGCCAACTTCAGAGATCATTCAACAAAGCCAAAGTCATGTTTCACGAAGAAGTAAACATTAATGTTCATGCTACTACTCAAATAATTCACATGATTGAAACATGTGTGCTCTTATTATCCTTCTTATTGTCCTCAATCATGTTTGTTTTGTCGGCAAATATGATGGCTATGAATTGGGCAATCACACATTTTTTTGACAAATCCATATATATGAGTATGGGTATATATATATATATATATATCCGTGCATCTGTGGGTATATAATATATATATATATATGATATATGTATATAAATATAAAAATACTATGATGATTGAGTATGCATATGATGAAAAGAACAACTCAATTTGAGATCTCCTCGCTTTCCCGCAAAATTGCCTCCATAAAATGCGCCTTGGTCACCATCTGTCCTGCAGAAGGTCACCAAAAATCAAGGTGCTACAAGGTGGCCTAGAACCCCTAGAGAAAACTTAGGAAGAACATATGAAAATGGTGATTTCACCCTTATTTTTTTGTTTGAATTGGCTTTATAGCTGACTTATGATATTGCCCTCTGATAATCAATCGTGGCTAGCTGGGAAATACCCGAACTAAATGTAGTTTTTTTGGCTGGCAAAGTCATCTTTCAATTGTTTACTGTAGCTACGTTGGTGCCAATCACTCCAATGACTATGGTTTGTAGGGGATATATCGCACTACTTCATGGGGTTTAGAAACCAACAAACAAAACGGGTGGGGCACCATTAAATGATATCTAATTTATGTAAGCCAAAAGAAACGGTGGAAATCCGCAAATGTCAGCATAGAGGTCCAACAGGTGCCTCACATGGAATCATGTGTCCCAGGAAATAATATTCCTGAATCACAATAGTTTTCCGAATTCTATGAATGACAATCACTACATATTCAATTTACCCTATGGATCCAAACACTGTCTGAGAAGGTACATAACGCCCTACCCAAGATACTTGATGGATCCGTAGGGAGATGTGTACCCAAAACACATCCACGAACTGATATCACATGTACCGTTTTATACATTTCGATATGTATATAAAATTACAGAATTATATCTGTATACAAATGATATGTTTATATATATACAGTATATAACAATATGTCCTTTTGGAAGTATACAGTATACATCATCATCAGAAACATCCGCTTTTCATGGTTGTCATGCTGAAAACCTGGGTGAAGCACTGGAAACCACGAACTGAACCTCAACAGGTGTTGATTTGCTATATGGCTTATACATACGCGCGAATATTTCACGATTAATCATATGGTCACCACGAACGGATAGTTTTCGCGATTTTTCGAATGGGGAACCAACCAGTCACTGGTTGGTTTCCGTGACTGGTTGGTTTCCCCAGTTTTTCGGGATGTCGATTTCGCATCAGACTACTGGAAAGGACACATGGATTTTACTGTTCTATCTTTTGTGCAGTTATGGCCCAACTAACAGTTTTAAATGGGATTACGACTTACAACTTCTATTAAAAAGGGTATATAATGTTATGTGTTATATATATATATATCATACATCATTATAATCCCAGTTATGACTGATAAGGGCTATAACTGTGGGGGGTAGCTCTAGTTGGTCCATGTTCATATGGCTTCGGCCAATGGCGAATGCCTTGAAGTTCAGCCATCAAAAAATCCTTTAATACAAATCAGGGTATCCCGTATTTAAAAAAAAAACATGACAAACCTTTGTACAACCATGTATAACCAAGTTCTAGATGAAATATCGCCAGTTTGGTTGATGAATTAGACATTGGTTAACTATCAACTCTTACATAATAAACAACTTGAACTTCCTAGTTGGCGCACATCCAATCTTGTGACTCAGGGTGGCCGCGCCTGTAAAGTGTCCTTCAATAATCACCTGGCGAATGCGACCAAGCTTGGCTAAGACATTTTCGGTATGGCTTGGTGGCTGTTCTACCAGCTACTTGTCAGATAACCTACCACACTGTGCTAAAATTTCAGGTATCTGGAAGGTTAAGATTAGTTAGAGACAACCTTTGGTGTAGTTTGAGAAACGCCTCAAAATGTCAGAGGCCCCGAAGCCAGGGACACCACACCGCCAGGGAGCGAATCAGCTGTCACTAGCTGTTGTTCGATTACCCCCTGAAAAATATGGGAAAGGAAATGGGGAGCCCAAATCGGGCTGACCAAAAACATACAAGGTGGTGCCCCCCCAGTGATGTTTGCTGGTTTACAACCCCCATGAAGCAATATAGTTATTGGCACCAACTTAAACGCACCAGTTTGAAGCACCGACCAGTCACCAGTGGCAGCAATGTTTTTTCCCAACCATCGATGCTTCGCCGAGAAATCCTTGGGGATGCTCACGACAGCCTGGGGATCTAAGAATCAACTGTGAAGATTTGAGGCGCTTCCTGCATTTTTCTGTACGTGGTAAAATGTGGTCCAAAATGATCGATCTGTCTACGTATTTTTGTGCCCCTGTTCTTCGCGCTTGGGATCCTCTTTTTATACAAGAACACCTGTTGGTGGTCCGGAGTTCCCTCAATTTTAAACATGTCCGACAGTGCCCTAATTTAGACGCATGCCAATATGTTATGATTTATGATGTTGAAATTTCGCTTGGAGGACAAGCATAACATTTCATTCTCACTTGTAGGATAAACACACCATCCACTAACTACGAGACGAGCCGATGTGCCATCGGAGCATCCCTAAAAGTTGGAGTCTCAGGAGTCGAGACTCAGGGCGTTCTAAACGCCCGGTGCCTGCTTTCAAAAGGCAGTTGAAATGAAAAGAACATATCGAAATCGAGACTGATCCTGGGGACTTGTCGGACTTGCTTGCGCAAGTCCAAAACAGAAAACGCCAGCAGATATATATAGAGTCTATAGAGATATATAATCCCATGAGATTTGGGTTGTTATGACCACGTGCGTCGGAGTAGGATGGGTTTTGAAAGTAATGCCACTTGTGTCACTTGAACTGGCTCCGGGTTCAACCCCAAACCCATTGGATTCAAATCTTATTATAGATATTATAGTTTGAGTTTCATTCGTTTGAAAATATTTCCCAAGGACAGAGTTTCCCAAACATAGCTCCATAATCTCCATAAGCAGAGAGTTTTTGCGCGGATTCAGACGCGCCATCACTTCTCCAGCCATCGACGGGCTTCGCCAAAATCGCTCTCCACGCGTCTGGCCCGGGAAAATGGGGTGCTTCACCAAGCAAACAAGAATTGTTTTCTGGTTGGTGGTATACCTACCCATCTGAAAAATATGAAAGTCAGATGGGATTATGACATTCCCAATATATGGAAAAATAAAATTCATGTTGCAAACCACCAACCAGCTTTATACTTTATTTGGCTGTGTATAATGATAAAATGGGAGATTTACCTATTGTAATCATGAAAAATGGGAAATTAACCATCAATTGCGACGTATATGTACATTTACGTGTACATGTCACATGTAGAGGCTATGTATGTACATGTCGTATGTATATTCATATGTTCTTTGGCAATGTATATATATATATGTATATATATGTATATATATGTATATATATATATGTTATGCATGTTGTATGCAAACATATGCAAAGTTAAATCATCATATGTATCATCAACAAAAAGAGGAAACAAGCTTAACAAAAAGCAACTTCATAATGACTGATCCTCACCACAATATGTGAACGAGCTGTAAAATCAGAGGCTGCTGGACTCTTAACCCCTGAAATCTGAGGCAGAAGCCAGAAACATTCAGGTCATTTGTTTTTTTTGGGGGGGGGTTCAGGTGAAGCACAAATAAGCACAACATCATTTACCCATATGTTGTCTCTAATTCTTGTCGGAGTATCGTTGGATAAAACAGGATGTTGAAACTCCAAGGTTTAAAGCTTCCGATTCTCTATTGCGAGAGCCATGAATTGGGGGATCCTCCCTATGTTCAGACACAACTATGGTGTACAACTTCATTTCTCAACATATATATTATAGCTATAAATATATATATATATATATATTATAGCTATATATATAGCTAGATAAATATATATATATAGCTATATAAATAAATAAATAAATAAAATAAAATAAATATATATATATAGCTATATAAATAAATAAATAAATATATATATAGCTATATAAATATATATATAGCTATACATATATATATATATATATATAGCTATACATATATATATATATAGCTATATAAATATAAATATATATAGCTATATAGACATATATATATACATAATAATATATATATACATAATAATATATATATATATTTACATAATTATATAACTATATATACATAATTATATATATGGCCATAGCTGTAACATGTTTTCAAGGCTATATTCCCATTTATGAAACTTACAAAATTGCTGATTACAAAATTGGTGATACCGGTGCCCATCAACATCACCGTCTGGACCAAGTCTACCAGGAGATCAGTTTTCTCTTGGGTTTTCTCATGGTGAAACACAAGTATTTTACCTTGGATTTCCTTAAAAGGAACCATGAAAAAAAACAACAGTAGATTCACCAAATGGTGGATTTCCTAAAAATTAGGAAAATAGAAAATTACCACTATAGTCACTATAGGTGGATTTTCCCTTGTTTATCGTAGGAAACAAATAAACAATAATAAACAAATCCAAGTTTTTACAGACTATGTATGGCGTTCTACCCATAAAGTAATCACCGAATCCTGCAACCCCTAAGGCCCTAAGGCGCCACGGCGTCGATTCTGCCTACGCAAGATGCTGGCGGTGTTGCGCGCTTTCCGGGCTTCGGGGCTGCTCCAAGGGTTGCCCATCCTGACAAGCGAGAAAAGGGCGGTGACTTATCGCAAAAAGTGGAATTGAACTGGAGAAACATGGCTGGTTGGTGGTTTTAACCATCTTGAAAAATATTAGTCAATGGGAAGGATTATCCCATATATTATGGAAAATAAACATGTTCCAAACCACCAACCAGATGGTGATTTCACACGGATTTTCCCATAGTAGCAATTGGAAATTCCACATCTATAGATGATTGTCCCAGCAAAACCCTCCATTTATAAAGGTTTTCCATCCAGCCACGTTTGATTACCAGACGGTAACTGGAAACAAATGAGGATTTAATAGGGATTATATCAACCCTCAAAAAGGTAGAAAAGTGTTTCCAGCATACAGTATGTAGTACTTCGTTGATGTTTCCCACACATTTTTCAGGTTCCCAACTTTTCTATTTTTTTGGGTTGTGCTATTGTGAAATATAACCCGGTTATACTAGAATCTATTGCTCTGGCTCACTGAAAAAAACATGGCAGTTTGCACCTCGAAGCACTCCATTTGAAACAAATATATACTATCATTAAAAAACAAAAAGAACATTTACTACCAAATGAAACAATTTCTACCCCACCAACATTACTACAATCATAGAAGTCGGATTTAATGAGGTAAATCAAGGAGTATGTACCAGTTATACCCAACTTGTTCATCCACAACTTGGTTGTGTGCTGATCGTCTTACATGGTACCCCCAAAAAAACACTGAAGTTTGTGGTTTGAATCTTCATTGTATCCTCATTCTCTCGCGATGTTCACACTTCCAATATTGGTTGAATCCCAATTTGCTGGTTATACAGCTTGTCCTGCCGTTAAAAACCTCCAATACTTGTGTATATCCCATTTCCTGGCAAATATCTCATATATTGTGGGTTAAATCCGCATCAGATCTTCATGTTTCCACATTAAAGTCAACTTTGCTAGGTCAAATCCTCGATTTGGCATTTGTTCTACTTAAATCTGATTTTGCTACCCTCCGGCAATCAAACATGGCTTGCTGTGAGATCCACCATTTCTGCTGAAAAAATAATACAGCGTAATACACTCAAATTTAGTTGATTTTTCATTGCCAGGTGAGATTTTCCGGAGGGCAACCCAGGGCAACAACCCCATTTTGCCAAGTTAAATCATCCATAATATCCATGAATATGCCATAGTTCTGAATCTTTTTCTACTTCACTCCTATTTTACCATGGTAAAATCCAAGTGTTTCTTCCCGTTTTTCGCTCGCTCCGTCCCCACGTCTCCCGTTTCCGGCGAGGCGCTCGTCTAAGAGGCTGCGTCCGCTGTCGAAGGCCGCTGAGTCGCCACCCAGGTCCAAGGTCCTAACGGTCCACGGTGGTATAAATCAATCCATGGTTCACTGTGGGGGCCCCCAAACGTTATAAATTGGTTTATAAACCCCATGAATACTAGTTCGATATATCATGATATATCTACCATAAAGCATAGTTATTGAAATTATTGGTGCCAACTTAGCTAACTATGGGGCACCTCATGGTTATAACGGTTATAAGAATCAATGGTTATAAAGCCGATATAAACATTTAGAAACCCACTGGTTCACCAACGACGATCTAATGGGAATATAATGGGATATACAGTTATAGTCCAAAAACAGTTATACCTGGGATTAGTTCATGCTATTATAACCAACTAGTTCCAGAAGTTTCATCCCATTTATAGCAGTTTTTTAGGCCATAACTGCGTCACGATAAGTATAATTTGCTCAATATATAATAATAATAATCATAATAATAATAATACTGTAATAACAATAATAATAATAAAATAACAATAATAATAATAATAAAATAATAATAATGATAAAATAATAATAATAGTAATAATGATAATTTGGATTTGCTCAAGGAACCCAAACAAAAATACAAATATACACTATAGATTTCCGAAGTAGTGGGTGTCCCATGGGAAAGTCATCGTCAGCAATTCAAACTATATTTTTAGGGTATGTGATGTTTTGTTTTGTTTCGGGGGGATTTAGGTTGGGGATAGGGAATTCATTTCATAGCATCTGTTGGTTTTAAACTAAAGGCTGTTATACGAAGTGGTTGGGGATTATGAACTCATCCATACGGGATGCCGGATGCCCAGTCACCAGGCATTTGTTTTACTCAGAAAATGTGATCAAGCCCGAAATAGTCATTTTAATAATGTACCCTTTGGTTATTTAACATGGAAAATGGTCCATCTATGGATGACTTACCTATATTTACATATTAAAAAATGGTGATTTTCCATGGCTATGTTAGTCATAGCCAGAGGCTAAATGATGATAAACCATCGGATTTGCCTAACATGAGTTCGGGCCACAGGATTCACCTTAAGATACAAATACCAGAAACTTAGCTAAGTTGGTGGAAAATTGCCGTTAACCTGCTGGTTTTTTCGGGATGTTTAGGGTTGATTTATGGTAGATATATGTATTGGTATCTCTATACTATTCATATCTATTCATATTTCAAATGATTTATATATGAACCAACACAAGTGTTTCCATCAGATACATCTATACTATTATACTATTCATATCTATTCAGGGGATGTATAAACAAACAAACAGAACTGTTTCCGGAACTTTCTTCCAAGCAGCTTTCCCAGGACATTGACTTTGCCCTCGTACTGCACCCCCAGTTGGACGCGTGGTTTTCCAACACCGAAATCGTCACCTCCGGCGATGAAAACTGCGACCGTTGGGAACGGGGGCCCGTTTTGGGGACCCACAGAAGTTGTGGAGGTATGTGGACTTTTGTGTTTTACTATGGAACCAGAATGGAACCATCCATTTTTGACGGCTTTGGTATTAACTCATAACTTCGAACCATATTCTGGTTGGGCACATGCGATTTTGAGCCGTCAAGTCACACCTTGAAAGTGAAAGTGAAATTCAAAAAAAATGGATATTGCACGGATGCTGCCACAAATAGGCTTTGCATGGCTAACCAAAACGGAGATTTTTTCAGCCAAGATTTGAGGACGGTTTTTACAAACCATGGGGATGTCAAGACTGGAGATGCTTTATGTTAGCGTTAGGTGTACCAGTTTACCACATTAGCTCATCTATTTCACTTCATTTCTTGTGCCCATCCTTGCTTCAATCCTACCCCAGAAATTTGATGCTTCATCATGGATCATCGTAAAAAACATGTCGAACAACGGCCATAAACTGAGGGCTATATTCTTCGGTAATCATCTCCATGGCAATGGAAAATGTCTGGCTGATTTTCCCTTCTGAAAGCCTCCGTCATCATTTTCTGATGGATTTACCACCGTCATGATTACTGCAGGGTACACATTTTCTGACACACCCACACCAACGCTGCTTGTTTTGAAAGAGGATACCATGCTGCTTGAGGCTCCTTAAACTTCACACCTAAAACTGATTGTCGGGCCTCTAAAATGATCGCATGGGGTGTTGGTTTATCTTGACAACCAGATTTACAGGCTCGTCAGGATCACTATGGTTTATGGTGCATATATATATAAATGTATATATATATATATATAAATGTATATATATATATATATAAATGTATATATGTATGATTGCACATATGCTCCATGTGTGGTATATTTACCTACAAAACTGGGTGATTTCTAGGGCAAATGTTGGTAAATCTTCCAGCACCATGGTATGGAGCATAGGTGCTATAGCAGGGGTTATAATCTACAAATCCACTTCTTGTCGCAGGGTTCCCAGCTTGTACCACTGCAGCCAGGCCACCCTTGTAGAATTTGCCGGTCAAACGCAATTGACCTCGACGTGCGTTGTCGACGTGGCTGTGCCAATCTGACCCACATCGAAAAAAAGCCCTTAAGAGTTATAAGTGGGATTAAGATGAGATAATTATATATATAACCTTAGGTATAGGAATGATAATCGAATTCATAGCTGTTAAGGGCCATAACTGCGTGCATGGAGTTTCCAAGTCATGCCGAACTGATATCTTGAGGCATACCTTGATCACAAGTTTTTTGCTTCCCTTCAAATTGCTCCAAAATACAAAAATAATGTTGAACATAACATCTTGGATTATTTAAATGTTGATAAAACATCCTGGATTATTTTAATGTTGGTAAAAGAATGGTCAAAAAGGTGTCCCTTTTTGACGAGTAGGAGTAGTTGCAGTATGGACGTTGGTCCCCAAAATGTGGTATCATCGGTGGCACTGACGTTGATCGCCCACATGGTTTTCTCTACAAAATGGAGGAATTTTCTGTATAAACCATTATAAATCCACCGTTCTTTTTCAACATCTGTCTTGGATTTGTTTGAGGAATCCTAGAACGAGTTCAAAATATTGCCTATAGATTCCCCAAATGGTGGATGTTTGTTTCGTTGGAAAAAAAACCGGAAAAACACATACCAAATCACCTTAAACGCGGCCAGGTTCTGCCTTTTTGCATAGAATGGACATAACCATAGGGGGTCCATGCTGGTCCACTTGGGCTCTGGAGAGATCTCTGGATAGGCCAGTGAGGTGACTTGGGCGTTTCTTGTTGGAGATCTATACCTAGTCTGAAATGAATCTGCCCCAAAATAGAGGATGCTGATGGATACTGCTACAACTCACAAACCAATATGACCAGCGAAACTTGTGATCAAACACGAGAAATTCAACAATTTCACACATACAAACCGATTAAACGCATCCTGTGTCCATCACCAACAACGGTGCGTGTTTGACTGAACATCGGACACCCCAAAAATGTGTATTAAAAAAATCACCAGTTTCTCCAGATGCTCCATGTATGAAAGATGTGTCAACATTTACCATCAAAATCACCCAGTTTTGTACGTAAATATACCATGCATGGAACATACTGTGCATGGTTGCGAAATCCTGCACCAGTTGATAGATGGTAAACATCTCATGATTTAGAGGACTTCAACATTCCTTTTGGTGGTGCAGTTTCTTCCATCCACAGAAAAAAAGGGTGTGTAAGTTACCAACTGGGTCGGTTACCTCATGTTCAGCCCCCTGTCTCAAGCGGCTTCCGCCCCCAAAGTCCACCTTTGGACTCCTCAACACAGCCAGCTGGGTGACTGGTTGGTGGTATAATGGAAAACCATTACCCTCCGGTAATCAAACAGGCTGGCTGGAAAACCCATGATTTCGATGATTTCCCCCAGCTATAAGCTATTCTGGTTGGTGGTTGACCTAGCCCTCTGAAAAATATGAGTTCGTCAGTTGGGATGATGACATTCCCAAAATGTGGATAAATAAGAAATGTTCCAAACCACCAACCAAATAATATAGTCATAGTGGGATATAAATGCTGTCCCTAGAAGTGTCATGAAACATGGCAACCTGTGAAATCCCAAACTAGCCATGGAGCTTTCGTTCGCTGGGAAAATCATAGAATTAATATGTTGGATTTTCCAGCAAGCCATGTTTGATTGGAGGTGAAGCAATCAAAACAAGACATCCAGTCATCATCCAGTTTCCAAACAAAATGGCAATCTTCAGAGATCATCATTCAGACTATAGACCTCAATTTCTGGCTCCCATCACCGGCTCCTGATGTCTGCAGCTTGTCTCACTCCTTGCGAAGTCTTGCTCAACTCGTAGCGTGCGTCCACGCCCTTCAGTTTTTCAGCCACCACCCTGGATACAAGACGGTCTGGTGAAATCTATATGGTGACGTCCAAATACATGTGCAAGGTGGGGTTTTCCAGTGATGTTTGTTGGTTTCAAAACCCCAGTAATAATACTTATAAGTACTTGTAAGTATAAGTTACAAGTGTCATAAACCACAGTTATTAGAATTAGTTGCACCAACTTAGCTATCGTTTGGGAACCCCACATTGTAGAAAATAGTTCTGCAAATTGATATCATTCATGCTTTGGATTCTGGCATTGGTTGAAATGTTGGTTCAACTTCAACAACCCGCTAAACACAAACTATACAATTCTGCAAAACCCCTTATCTGTCTAGTAAAGCCAATATATTTCTACTAAAACATATATCTCATTCACCATCATTAAACATAAACCTTCAATATATATATATACACATGTGTTCAATCAAGGTGAACACACATGAACAAATCACAAATCGTGTCGGTGATTAAATCACCTTTCATCAATTGGGTATATAAAACAAACAGAAACTAAATCCTGAATTCATCATGGGATATTATGATTATCCCAGTGTATCCCATTCTAATTTAAGATATCCCATTTATCCCATCATCATAAGGTCCCCCAATATCTAGTATATTCCCTCAAGTGTTACTGACAAACAATATTTCACAACCCAAACAACGGGATAATGTTCCTCAGATAACCATCTATAAGAGGTTCTCTGTGGGTGTATCATGAGATAACCCCATGTTTTCTTGCTTATAATCCGATGTTTCTGCAACAATATTTTGAGGAGTGTTCAAGACCCTCTCCCGTCCAGCCATAAGTAAAAAAAACTAAAATATAATAATTCATCGAGAGTTTGGAAGCGGATTCTTGGCTATATCCTACTGTATGTCCTAAACTTTAAACATCTCACCATTTCTCCCAGGAAAATCCCAATGCGTCACCATGTTGCCCAAGACAACCAAAAGATCTCACCGTATTTCCTAGGGACATCCCAATACGTCACCACTTTTCCCAAGACAATCCCAAGGATCTCACCATTGCGGCTGAAATGGTCCCCATGTTCCCACCTCAGAACGCCCGTAACGCCATCCTCCTGGAAGTGCACGCTGCCCGCGGCGGAGACTTGAGGCAACTGGCAGAATCGACGTTTCGGAGAAGTTCCAGGACGGGAATGTGGGAAACCTCCTTGGGAGGTTGTTTTTTTCCCGTGAAAAATGGTGGGTTCATGAGATTTCACGGTGAGAAAAAGTGGTGTTTCTAATGGGATTTAATGAATTTGAATGGGATCTGTACAGGATAACTTTCAGTTAATGCCCAACTGGTCCCTTTGAGTCCCATGAAGAATTCCATAGAAATCACCATTTTCCGCGCGCGAAGCCAACCAAAAAAAAACGTTTGCAGACTTAAGTTATACCGTTATACCCTCCTATAAACTAACACATAGATGAATGATTCGATTCTTTTCCAAACGGCTTTCCCGAGGGAAAATCTCTCCACATCCTGTTGTTTGTTTACTCTACAGTTATGACCTTTAACAGCTATAAATGGGATGATAACTCATAGAATTGCTACAACTCAGGCTATATGAGTTACAGTATATGTAATGAAATAATCCCAGTTATAACTGTTGTTTTTGGCTATAACTGGTATCGCCCACTTAAATCCCACATTTTTTCAGCACGATCTCCTCGCGGACCGCGCACCTTGGTGGCTTTCAATCCGAAGAGCGCCGCCAGCGAGGGCCGATCTCGCTGATCTCCCAGCTTCATGCGGCCACGCAGGCCGATGGTCCTCAAGTGTGGCAGCTAGGTGCGATGATGGAATCGCTATAAGTGGTGTATCAACTAAAAATGAACCATAGCGTTGATGGAACATATTTCTATGTATATATATATACAACTAGCTAAGCCATATGGTTGATGGAAAATATCTGGATGTCTATAGTTGATGGGGTGAGGTTATACACCGATCTATAAATGATGTTCTCAGTCGATAGTTATTTAACCGAGCCAAATAGGTTGGTATAAAAAAAACATGTTTATGGGTGATTTATTATATATCAGAGTTGGTTGAACCAACTAAATCATCTAGATTCATTGGATTTATGGTAGTTCAACCAACAAACACAACAAGAGGCACAACATGGCACGACTCTCGGCCGCCTGAGGTGTGGCGGAAACCACGTTCAGCTACCTTTGCTGGTCAAAGCGTGCCTTTCTTCATGTTTCTTGATATGTTTTTCGTGCATAGATGAACTTGAAAATTGTGGCATTGGAAAGCATCACTGAATTCCCAAGCATGATGTCAGTCCTGTATCAAAAAGGGGCTTTGGGAGATACCATGATTGGTAGCACAATTTCACTAAGGGTAACCTGCCCTAATTCCCTACATCGTGATAGTCATCGAGATTTATTGTTAACAACAACGTTACATCATATCATGGATTAGTACATGTTCACCAGGTCACCATTGCTATAATCAACCAAAATTTGTTATATAATATCCTATGCCTTTACCTCCAACCTTAACCAATGCGGCTGATATCCGCAGCAACGTTCCAGCATCCAGGGTTCATTTGTCCCCAACCATCCAGGATTTAGTATAATAAATTCCCACAAGGTCCAATCCGGTAATCAAACAATTGAACACACACACAATTGGCAACTGAATTTCCCAGTAAGACCTAAATTTATAGGCCATGTTCAATTGCCATGTTTGATTACCGGAGGGTAGATTTGCCGTCCTATATTAGGATTGGATTTTGCCTGCAAG
The DNA here is from genome assembly GCA_947184155.2 of Cladocopium goreaui. NCBI lineage: Eukaryota > Dinophyceae > Suessiales > Symbiodiniaceae > Cladocopium > Cladocopium goreaui. The sequence continues at coordinate 96,050 of CAMXCT020001566.1, read as the reverse complement.
GCTTTGTTTGTAGCAACAATGAAGTTTGGATTAATGATTATATGAGCAATCTCGGAAACTCAAGGTTCACAAAAAGGAAAGCAACAAATTTGGGAAGGTCCCATCTCTACCACATGCGTGTGCGAAACTGATGTATTGAAAAAATGGGGGAGGTATCTCTTAAAGGAAAATTATGATGTATGTGCACAGATATGACAGAACCTTCACAGGGCGTATCGCTATTTGGGAACGTCCTATCGCTTACTTCATGTTTGAGCATGTTTGTACAATTTCTGAAAACCAATGTCTGTCCCTTGCATGCTTCTTATTGCCGGAGTTTTTGTGGTGGCTATTGGTGGCTCATATAGTTGTTTATATTTCCTGGAATTCTTCAGTTGATATGATTAAGTAACAAACCACTGATTGCTCTGCTATGGTGATTGCTGTTGTCATTATTATTCTTCAATAGCTCGCGGAAGATGCATCATTATTGGTACCACAATCACTAACTACCATTGTACTACTACCCCAGGACGACTTGCCCCTGCCGGCCATCACAGCCCCTGCCGGGTACAATGGCTGCTAGGACATCACTTGGGAGAGTTGCAACATCTAATTGCACGGTGTCAGTGTGCGTATCCCTAGGCAACTCAGTCCAGACATTAGTCGTCCTGGTGGAGCTGCCATGCGCCAGTGGAAAAACAAATTCAACAATGTCTGCAGTAGAGTGCATCAGCGCTCATTTTTCTCCCCGGGACGATCCAACCCAAGGGGAATCTGTTGGAATCTCGTGATGTGTAAACATATTGGTGTACTCAAAAAAGAGTCCGACTTAGTATGCTCTATGTGTTTGGCCAAAAATGTTTACACTGCACTAAGCTATGACATGGCTATTGGAAAATGGTTCATTTCTAGATGATTTACCTATTTAGAAAAGGGTGATGTTCCATAGTTATGTTAATTCACCAGAGTTATTCCCATATGCTCCATGTATTGAATTTTTACCAACATTTGCCCTAGAAATCACCCAAATGTAGGTAAATATAATATACCATACATGGAGCATATGGGATTGGCACCAACTTCGCTATCACCAGCTCAAAAAATCCCATTCAAACTCCATTGTTCTTGCTTGGACCCACCATTTTCAGCTCTAAGATCAGCTCCAAATCAAGGTTTTCGCCACTTTCCCATGGCTCTTCCCATGGTTTTCGCCCCCAGCACCGCAGCGCACCCGTGGTTTTCGCCGTCCGTTGCACCAGGCGTCGAGCCGTCCGCCAGCAGCTGGGGCGCCAACTTGTCCAAGGCAGCCACCGCGGTGACGCCCAAGGGCTGCAGCTCCACCTGGCCCTTCTTGGCCACCGCCTGGCGCTCAGATGTTGATTGGAAAGAAAAATCATGAGGAAAACCATGAGGAAAACCATAGGAAAACCATGAGGAAAACCATTGGAAAACCATAGGAAAACCATAGGTTGATGTTCAATTTGACCCGTTAAATTATAAGGTTGATCCACCATTTTAAAGGATTATAACCATGATACAGCTATGGTCCTGGCCTAAGAATGATGGATGGGATGAGTTATAACTCCTAATTATATGAAGAAATAACTAGTTGGTTGTAACCATAGGAAACCATAGGAAAAACCATGGGAAAACAATGCCTCAACCAAGAAACTGGCCTGCAAGAAATGGCCCTGGACAGATAGAAATGGTATGAAATATATCATTTATATATCTTACAAGTGGTCCTATAATCATGATGATTCCTAAAGCTAGATAGATAGACAGACAGATAGATAGATAGATAGATAGAAAGATAGATAGATAGATAGATAACTAGATAGATAGATAGATAGATAGAAAGATTAGATTAGATTAGATTAGATTAGATTAGAATAGATTAGATTAGATTAGATTAGATTAGAATAGATTAGATTAGAATAGATTAGATTAGATTAGATTAGATTAGGTTAGATTAGATTAGATTAGATTTAGATTAGTTTAGATTCGATTAGATTTAGATTAGATTAGGTTAGATTAGATTAGATTAGATAGATAGATAGATCTGGGGGAAAATGGGTCAGTAAAAAACAGGAACATGGGTATGAAAACATGCTAATCATTTAATCTCCATATGCAGTGGATCAGCTTTGAATGTGCAATGTTAGATACTTACAGTGGTAAATAACAGATTATTTAGGTGGACTGATCACTGTGGTTAGAGACTTATGAGAGTATTTCATGGTGTAAATCTAGAACCTATCTAGAAAATACCACTGGGGTTATTTCATGATAAACCTACAAATCAGTTTTCCGAGTTATAACTCATCCCATGAACTGTTCGTTGGGTGAGTTAAGGTTCTATGTTATATAGGGGAGTTATGGGGCGATTTTCATGATCTGCAGTGCTGAAAAGTGTGGGATTTGTGTTGGGGGATACTCTACAGTTTTAGCCCTTAACATATGTATATATATATATAACTTAGGGTGTCTCTCTAGCACTTTTTTCGGTCTCTTTAGAGGCTCTCGTATGACCTTACTGAGTTTTATAAAACTGGGATTATTAACGTTATAATTGAGAGATAATATCATGATATATATATATATATGTATATATATATATAAATAAATACTCTTACTCTTAAGCAAAACTAAGATTATATATGTGTCTTAAACTTTAGCTAGAACTGGGAAGAATTATTTCATGATATACAGTATATATATATAACCTTAACTCGCCCAACAAACAGTTATGAAATGAGTTATAACTCCAAAAACTAGCTGGTTTATCATGAAATAATCCCAGTTAGAACTGTTTTCTTGGGCTATAACTGGCTATAACTGTGATCATTACATGGACAATGGGTGACAATGGGTCAGGACATGTTGGCCAATGTTTGCTAACCTCCATACAGCCTCCTATTTTAGCAATGAAGTACCATCATTTCTGATAATAGCCAGAGAGTATCACCATGTTCACTGCTAATGATTGTTATTGGGGAAACTGATCATTTGTCATAGCAACGGAGGATCATCATCATTTTCCCATTTTAAAGAGGGCCATGGATATCGCCTATTTTCAGACCCAAATGGTGGTGGAAATGGTGAGAACATGCTGGGAGAACATGGATTTGTTTGAAAACCATATGGCTATAAGTATATATAGTATGAAAGATTATGAAGTATGAAATTAGAACCATAGAAGCTAAGAAAATGGTCTTGAATGGGTTTGACACTGGAACCATAGAAGAAACAATGAGACCATAGTTAGGTTGAACATTTGGCAAAATGACAAACTTGACAAAGCCTCTGGTTTGAGACAGACATGGAACTTGAAGCATACGTGGTCAAAACGGAACCCAGTGATCTTGGAACACGGGGCTAAAACAGCAGGAACCAATGCTTTCGAACTAACAGTTGTGAGATATTTTGGGCCTACACAACTTGGATGTTGTATATACATCAGGTTTTACCAGCAAACACAGGGAAGTGCTGCTATCCGAACCATTTATCCATGTGCTGTCAATTTTGATCAACACTCAAACGGTCGGTCCACCAGAATAGGTGATATCCAAATCAACAGTCACCAGCAATAGCTGATGCCCAAATCGGGAAAAAAACGTATGATTTCGAGTGGAAGGAAAGCTCACCATGCATTCATGTATATAATTGTTATTTCAAGTAAACTAGTTTTATGCTGGTGAGTTGTGTGAAGCACAAAGCGGACGGATAGAGGGGCTGCCATCTTGGCTACATGTTGGTTCCGCTTCCAAATTCACAACGCCGTGGCTAAGTGATGCCGATCATACAAAACTATTTCAAGGGGAACAGCTGCAAGTGGATATCCCAAAAGTGACATGTTGATGAAGAACACGATGATAAATCATAGGACTGGGGTTCCATTTTATCATACACATCTGTTAAATTGTCGAGCCCAATTACAAGGTGGCTTATGTCACCATCTATAGTCACTATAGATCTTAATCTACCATAAACAACCGTAAACAACCATAAAATCTTGTAGACCATGTGTGGAAATCTGTGGAACTCCATTGTTTGGAGTTCTGACGGGGACTAGCTGTGTTAAATAAGCCGTCCAGAGACCTGATCTGTTGTCCATCGGCTGCTCATTTTTTCTCCATCTTGCAATGATCGCAGACCATACTCATTGCACCACTTGAGACATGGGGTTGGTCTGAAAATGTTGGGAACCCCCTAACTCCAATGGTTTAGCATCATCTTCGCCATGAAAATTGCCGTAAATTGCTGTATACCCACCATGTTCACACACATCCATATCTTGCATAGCGTAGATTTCCACTTCTCAGCTTACTCGGAGCCCAAGGTCTCTGCAAAAGATCCAAAAAGCCTGGGTTCCAAGAATCCAACGATGGGCCATCCATAGTGCTGCATGTTCAATGAACCTGGTTTGTAAGTCCTCTAAGTGGGGATATACCATTTATAAATTGGTTATTAACCCTTTACTAAGTGGGAAGAACCTCCAAGTAGAAACTACAGTAGTCAACAAAAACCCATTGCCATACAGTCATGCCCCATACCATCAAGGGGAAATCTGTATGTTAGAGAATCGCCGCCCAAAGTAAGCAAAGTTCAGTTTCGTATGGGATGGTACCTCAGTTTTGGGCGCTTCAAAGGCTTATACTATCATTTACATGGTATATTATAGCCAAAAACTATAATAGTATCCCAAAAATGGCATTATTATCCCAAAATGTCCTTGGAAAGGAACATGGTGGCCAACCCCAATCTACCAACTGGGCACTGAGCCACCCAGAAACGACTCCACTGTAGTCACGCAGAAATTGTACAAGGTGGACCCCGAGTTCATTTGCTAAGTTTGTTTTTAAGTTCAAGCTAAGGATGTATGATAGGCATACCTAATATCTATAGCTAATGGATGTTAACTGTAAATAGGGCTTATACACAGAGCTTTACATAGCATTACATAACTGGAATTGCATCGCCTCAAAGTACAATTGCAAAGCCATTATGTCGTAAAACCGATAGTCACACATCCCAAATTGGACCGAAAAGCCGGGTATGTATATATTAAAGTAAATAAATATATATATATATATATAGTTGTTATCATCATTTAAGTATATATATATATAGATTTATTACAATACATATATATATATACATATATATATATATACATAATTATGTTTAAGAATAAATGCTAATATATATATATTTATATATATATATATTGTAAATATATACTGTCATAAAAATACATATATATATATACATTATACCAACTATCCACAATTGGAGCTTGATTGCTGGGTTTACCACATTACATACACATTACATACACCTAATCAAGCATGTGACCCATCCAATATCACTCGCGAAGAAACTCTTCCACAACGGCAAGCTCATCGCATTCGCTCTTTGACAAAGATTGCCTACAAACGACCAAAACGAAGACCATTCCTACACCAAAACAGCCCTACAAGATGGCGCCCCTCCAGTTATAACTTTATAACGACTGTGAACTATAACATTATAGATATATCAAGTTATTTCAATATGCATGTGTGTATATTGATATATACATACAAGTACATATACAATATTAGATATGTATATGTATATATACAATATTGTATAGATATTATATGCAAATGTGAATTTAACTACTTATATGTATAAATATATTTACATATATAACTATGTAAAATTATGTACATATAATTATACATATAATTATATATATATGTATATCATATCTACCATAAACCTTGGTGGTTGTAGTTGTTGTCAACCAACTTGGCTAACGAACTGGAGCACCACCTTATAGAGTTTTCCTTATAGCACTGAATTCTACCTGCAGGAGCAATGCTTTACAGTCATGGCCCAAAATACACAATAACAAAGCCGGCTAGAACCCTATAACCAATTTTTGGCTCATGATAACATATGAAAACACCGTTGTGAATTAATTAGAACCACCAAAACAAAGAACCGAAGCCCGAAGCCAAAGGAAAAGGTCTTGCAATAGCAAATCCGAGTTGCAACTTGACAATGGCAGCGGACATCAACTTATCCAAGTCTTTGAGCTGCGGTGAGGTTTCAAGAGAATAGCCTTCCACGATCCGTTTAACGTGTTCCCCAGCGGTTGGTACATCTTCTGGTACCATTTGTGGATTCATCCAATGCGACTGCACAAAGTGAAGCAGGAACACACCTCTGCTGTAAAGGCCAATGAATGGGTGAAGAAATTGACACCTGATCCCATAAATCCATACAGTTATGGCATGTTATGGCCATGGCTATTAGTTTTAAGTGATTGTTTCTATGGGATTATATATTCCATAAATGGGGTTAGTTCAGTACGGGTACTTAAAGCTGATAAAGGGCCAAAACTGTATAAATATTCTAAATCCCATTGCTTGTTGTTTTTTAATCCAGAATTGGTTTGGGGAAGCAACAAACCTGCAAAATCCCAATTGTGGTTATGGTTTTTCTTCTGGGAAACAACTCGAGATATCAGCGGGGTCCCAGGGATCCAAAAAGTGCAGGGCCTAACATCAAACAATGCAGCTTTAGAAGCTGGAAGGGAAGGACGTATTGTAATAATGGGCAACTACCCTGGGTGATTTATAGGTGATTTATTGGTGATTTGTAATTGGATAACGGTGTAACGGGCTTAATCATGGGATATGACAACAATAAGATGGGATAATAGTGATGTGATAACAACCTGTTATATGCCTATATATATATACACATGGGTACATCATAGTCTAGTAATAATATTAAACTAACGTGAACCTTGCGGCCATTTGGGGATGATTCTCCTCACTAACAATGATTCCAGTAAGTTCACAGTGAGGTCCTGGTAATTTACCCAGAACTATGTCTTCAAGAAGACATTCAGGTATCAAACTTGGAAGAACTCAACATATGAATCCTGAAACTGCCACACAGGCACCCACAAGTTAAGGCTGCTACACTGTGGTGCCCCCTAGTTATAAATTGGTTTATACTGTAAGCCCCATTAACTATCGATATATCTACCATAAACCATAGCTATTGAAGTTACTATTGGCACCAACTTAGCTAACTATGGGGACCCACATTGTAGAGTATGGTGGATATTGCCAATTTTAGTGGGACGCGATTCAGCTGATCTATTGCCAAAGATTGCCATCCAAAACTGCGAGAAGGTACCAAGTAATGCCCCCCAGCTATCAGTACATAAACCCCATCAACTATTTATTGATATATATATATATTATTAAATAAATATTGAAAACACACACATATATTATATATTATCGGTATTATTTATCAATATTATTTATGTAATATATATATATAATGATTTAAATATGTCAAAATATGTGTGTTTATTTTTTGAATGTAATATATATATATATATATACTAGAAAATGTAAAATAAACATATAAATATGTAATATAAATATATATATGCAATATATATATACACAAATGTATATTGATATATTCAGATATTTTCATTTACATATTTATTTATCAACAAATGTATATTGAGATATCCAGGTATTCATATATATATATATATATCAACAAATGTATATTGAGATATCCAGGTATTTATATATATATATATACATCAACAAATGTATATTTAAATATTCAGGTATTCATATATATATACATGATATTGTATATATCAGATATTTCACATATTCAATACAAACATATTTACAAATATCTACATATATCTATATATATATATACACTCTCTCTCTCTCTATATATATATAGAGTGGTGTAGTGTGTTAGATCAGCAAAAGCCCACCAGCCTGGTGAAATAAGCGAAGCCACAGGGCCGCCAAATGACAGGTGTCTTGAAGAGTCATCTCCGATTGCCAATCAGGAGCTGCTGCCATGCACAAAAGGACCAAATGGAAGCTGGACAGGGGAGAAACCATCCTTGCTGGTTTCTTGGTCACTTAATTCATGGTGGGATAAAATGCTAAGCATACCTGTTCCATGTTAATTCCCAAAACCTTTCGAAATAAAGGTGTATAGGATGCAATCCGTCCAGTATCTGTCCAGTCTGTGACTTGCACCGCAGTGGAGGAAGATGAGAGTTCCACATCTTCAGCAATTTCAATCCTGTGAATGGTTCACTGTTGCAAGCAGAAGGGTGGGTGAATCCCCTGGCCCTAGAATCATCCTGAAGGGCAACGATGGTTAGTAATTAACATATAACATGAGACATGTATGATATATATATATTAATATAGAATATAAATTGTATGCTGACCCGCCCTAGCCAAATAAAGATAACTTTGTTGTGACATGAAGTTGCGAAATCCGAGATTTCAGGGTTCCATCTTGGATTTCAGCAACCGCAGAAAATCAAGACCAAAAGAAAAAAGGATCAAAAAGGTTGCGCACTGTCTCGAAGACAAGATTCCAAAGAACAACTTTGTCTTAGACTTCCACCAATCTTCCATGATGGGTTTGATGAAACTGCTAAGCATTGGTTTCCACACGTTTTTCTTCGGGTCATATTGGTATCCTGGATGTGTTGAATCTTTGGCCGAAAAACAATCACCAAGACATATACTTCCTATATTCAGTCTGGGAGTAGGAGAAATCAACAGTCGAGACCGCAAAACACTTCAGATCGATCAAGCAAACCAACATCTGCCAGATATCAGCAGAAACAGATTCCACAGTTTGGCCCAAGCCCAAATGGTAACTTCAAAGTTCCAAGGCAATCATTGCACTGTACAAATGATCGACTCAGACTAAAAACGTAATTTCTGGCCAAACCTTGCCTGCTTACGAAGGGGTGATTGGAATATTGCAAGTCAGTCACTCTTTGGATGTCATTAGCATCGTCTCACGAATACCCAGCAAACATGTTTTAGCTAGCGCGTGGAAAACCGCGCGTGTAGTCGTGCCACTTTTTGAATATGGGGTTTGGGTGGGGCGGGGCAATAACGTTCATGTTACTTGCAATCTCAAGTGATGCTACGTTAGGGCTGCGTCATAGATTGGGGTTTGGGTGGGGTGGGGTGGGAGTGGGGCCATGCCGGTCATGTTACTTGCAATAACGTTCATTATACATCATTATACCAACGCCCCAAAAATGAAAACTCCGGAGGAAAATTCCAAATTTATGATCTGGGAGTGGCAGCAGCTTCCAAATCTGGAAAGCCTCCTCCTGAGAGCGCGCTGCGTGTTCGTGCCACTGGTGCTTTGAAACGTGTGCTCACGACGCAAAAATGGTCGCAAAAGCATCTTGGTGACAGATGGTGCCCCATGTTGCCCAAAACCCACCTGTGAAAATAATTTGGGCCATGAAGCTTGCAATCATAGTAAGGGAATCTTTGCATCAAGAAGAAGAAAGCATGGGGTACATTACTTTGCACACTGGTGGTATCGATGGAATGCGGAAAAATCCAAAGGTGCAGTGTCAAGTTCTTGGAGCACACGCAAAAATGGAACTGTAAATCCTCAGTTGCTTCAAGGAATTGGAATTTGGCAGTGGTGATGGCACCATGGAAACTCAAAAGGACTAATTACATGAGTCTCACCGATCCCGCCAAGCGGCTATGGCAGAAGTAAAAAAAGCAACCATCATCCCAAGGCCACCAAACCCTGTAAATACCATGAGATCACTTCAACATTGCTCGATTTTCCCTGGGAAAATGTATAGAAATATGACTCACAAAATGAGCACGGTGCCACAGTGCCCTACTTTTTTTTCAAAACGCGCTCAACCGCTAGCGAGGTTTCCCACCCGCCGGGATTTTGTTAGCTGGTCAATATTCCCACTGAAACAATCCCCGTGTTAAACATGTTAAACACCCTAAATCGTCCCAAAGATGTGGCAAAATCTCTACAATGTGGGGCCCCCTAGTTACAAATTGGTTTATAAACCCCATTAACTATAGACATATCTACAATAAACCACAGTTATTGAAGTTATTGGCACCAGATTAGCGTTCACGAACTGGGGCACCACATTGTAGTAAACCAACTTTTCGGGTGTTTTTTAAGGGATGGGATTTCCAAGGTCGACTTTCCATGGTCCAAAAAAACAGAACAAATCACTGGGCAAGTGAAGCTGTCGAAGGAGTCCACTGGACTACCTCGTGGCCACAACATCCCATTCGGTACCCTCTGGAAATCCCGAAATCTGCACCCCGTAGTCGAACTTCGTCAAACCTGAGCCACAATCTGCAGCTATAGCCCAACTAACAGATATAAAAGGGATGAGTTATAAGTCCTACAACTAAGGTTATATATACCATGAAATAATCTCATTTATAATATTTGTAGCTGTTAAGGGCTAAAATTGTGGTAAATTTCAAATGGCGACGAATGAAACTGACCAACCAATGAAAGACCCCCTTAACCAACCGTTGACCTGGAACGGGATGATCTATCTATCCGGCAGCTTGAGTAAAGGACAGCTGAATCTCCTCCAACTTGGTTCTAAGATAACAGCAACCACCCTGACCCTAACTTTTCCGTTAAAAGGGTCAAGATGCCGAGCAAACAATCAGTTCTTGTGGGCGCAATGAGGATCTAAGTCTGGAATGGTGTAGCTGTAACAAATGGTCAAACTTGTCCTTAAGACTCAGCCTCCTCATGCTTCTTTTGAACATTGTGATGGTATTATTGATGTTTTCAACTGGTGTCACTTGCTTCGCAAAAACGTGCCTGGACATATGGTCGTGTTCAGTTCAACATAACCTTGGGCCCTGGCAAGCCTTCAAAGGAGTTGATAACGCTTAATAAATATAAATTATATAATATGAACTAAAAAGAGTCTGCGGTGGTTGAATGCAGTCAACATGGTCTCCTTCTTGAAGGGATTAACCCAGGGTTTTGTCGGAACATGTCAGAACTTCCAGCCGAGAAACGCGCTGCAGCCAGCTCTTGATAGTCTTTGCTCCTTCCCCTATGCTTTGAACGTTCCTGCACATCCAACTGGGCTGCTGTCATGGCTGCAAAGAGCAGGTTGGCAATCTGCGCATCATCGGCCACGTCTCGAAACACCACCTGGCCTGGGGATTCATGCAACAACATGGTGGTCTACCCGTTCACCAAAAACATAGGATTCTAGCAAGAATATAGGACGTTAATGGATTTCAACAAGACAATACTAACAACCATGGTGTGATAAATGAAGGACATAGCCAACAGCAGCGGAAAAAAAATGGCAAACATAAGTGTCGTCATGGGTTCTTACTGCATGAACAACCACAGATTTTCAATTAGGCTGGGTAAAAACCATGGGTTGACGTATGCCATCACCCTTGGACACACCTCAATGTCATGATCGGAGCCATCCACGTCCAATTTGTACAGAGTGCTCCCAGCTTCTTTGACATGCTTAAACTTCTCTCTGGGTAAATGATCTTTCAACAAAAGCCGCAGGTTGTGCATCGCAACCAGCTTCCGAAAGGGAGCATTTGGAACGATCATGGCGCGTGCAAATAGGGTTGCATGACTCCCATCCAGCAAATCCTTCTGGCAAACCGCCTCGTTGATGGCGGATTCAACCCGCATTAAAAAAGGAATCATCCCAAAGGGATGAAGGAGTTAATCCCTCCGAAAAAGTTCTGGTGATATCATCCCAAAGAAGACATTCAGAAGGGTTTGAACATGATTGAACTGTGACATATCGTTGAAATATGTTGAATCCAAGAAGCTTTTATCGCCTCAACTGCCATTGAGACACCCAAGGGGCCTTTTGGAAACGCAACTTCGCATGGGGGATCGCATGCACGAAGCAGCTTGCATGAGCCACGAGGCTCAAATTCAACCTGGTAGGATGCAGTATCCACCTGTTGTCCCCGCAGCATCCGCGGCTGTTGTCTAAAGGTCTTCAACTTTTTCACGGTGGGGTATGCTGTTGCCATGGCAGTCATGATCAAAAAAACCAGGACCAAGGTGCTCATTCTACATGGCGCCTCTGATCCAAATGCTGTCATGTGGCCCTAGGAATTGAACTTTGAACAACTGCAAGGTGAGCCTCTTGAGATAAGTAGGTTGATTTATATCATATACAATTTTAAACATGGGATTTTTGGCGGATATAGTTCATAAACTGGAAGACTATCAATTCGGGATTGACATTCTCAGGGTCCATCGTGGCTACTCTGCAAAGGTGCACATAATAGCTGTTTGGTCTATCGCCCCGTCAATGATAAAAACAAACTAAGTATGCACCAGTCGATTTAACCCCCATTTCTGATGGTCAAACTCCAGACTGTGTATTCTTCACCGATTACCCATTCAAAGGCCTACCCTATTTTGATCCACCTTACTTGGAGGATCATCCCACTTAGCAAGTGGTTTTCAGAACGCGCGTGTTAGCAAGTCCCCAATTTGTGGGATTATCCTGTATATATTATATCATATCATATCATATTATATATGGAGGTTTCCTCAAAGGGCGGTACCCCCAAATCATCCATTTTTGACATATTTTATAGGAGTTTCCATCAACCATCCAGACCCGGATTCCACGGTTCCACGCCTTGGCGTCGGCCCCAAGCACGACGCCATCGAGCACCTCTTTCCGATTGTTCCACTCTGCGAAGCCTCGGAACGTTCGAAGCCGTCGTCTTGGTGCTTCAGTTGTAGCCCAACTAACAGTTCTAACTGGGATTATTTCATGATATATATAACCAATTATAGTTATAGGAGTTATTTCATCCTATTTATAACTGTTTGTTGGGCCATAACTGTTGGGACAGTGGCAACTTGAGCTTTAGCATTTCATTGGTTTCGTGGGAACATCGAAACCGGAAAGCCTATAATTATAGTGGTTGGGAAAAAAAACCATGGCGTCCTGTAGATTTCCCTTGAAATCCATTGAAAGAATGATCTGGATAATCTTGTAATAGAATGTTATAGGTTATGAATGCAGAGTTGGGTACTTAAGGAATGTTAATCACCACCAAATAAACAGGGATATATGCGGATATAACATGATATAACTAGCTTCATGGCATTGCGCATTTGTTTTCCAACATTGGGAAACATACCCAATACATTCGACCATCCAAACATGGATACACCAAGTGTGACTATAGAATTTCTGGTTGGTGGTTGACCTACCCCTCTGAAAAAATATGACTTCGTCAGTTGGGGTTACTATTCCCAATATATGAAAAATAACAAATGTTCCAAACCATCACCCATATTTATATGATTAGCTGGGTCATATTCTATGCAAAATCGAAGACCACACGCGTTTTCTTGTTGCAGCCAATATTCAAGTAGTAGGGGATCCGTTTTCCATATCTAATGCAAACAATGTTATAATCCCGATAAACATAGAAAAACACAACAACAAAAACAAAAACAACAACAACAACAACAACAACAACAACAACAACACAACAACAACAACAACAACAACAACAACAGCAACAACAACAACAACAGCAACAACAACAACGACAACGACAACGACAACAACAACAACAACAGCAACAACAACAACAACAACTGATAAAGATCCACACAAGCATCCATAGGCATTGATAAACATCCTTTAAACACATCTAACACGAAATCAATAACAACCAATGAGGATGAAGAAGAAATCAAACAATTTACAAACAAGTCCAAGAAACACCATGAATTATAAACACAAATCAGACACAATACATACGACAATTCATACTGTATGGGCTTGTCTGAAAACAGCGGACATCCCATTTCGAATCGGCTAGTTTCATGGAACACTGGTAATAAATTAATAAACCATGGGATTTGAGATATTTGAGGGATTCCTGCAACGGCTCCGGTGATCTATGCTTGAAGGTCAGGGAAAGCTGTAATTTTGCTTCGATACCCTCTGATAATTTAAGAGTTTGCAACGGAAAATCGCTAGATTTAATTCATAAGTCATCTACAGGTGGCAATTCTCCATAGCAAACTCTCAAACTTTCAGAGAGTAATTCCAGTTAACATCCCCATTCTCTTGGTGAAGTTCTTATTCATTCATTTCATCACTATCAACTTGTGTATTACCACAAAATCGACACAAAATCCCAAAGCCGTCCCCATGATAATCTTGCTGAAATCATCATTTTCCTATGGGTTTTCCTATGGTTTTCACCATTTTCCTATGGTTTTCCTATACGGATTTTCTATGGTTTTCCCGGCCGCCTGGTCCCAGCCGCCTTCCGCTTGGTACTCGCCCTCGGGCGACACGTGCGCCACCGCGCCAAAGGCCGTGCCCAGCTTGGCGCTGGCGCGGGCACGGGCGTCGAGGCCGTCGCGGTTCAGGCGGAAGGTGTACCTGGGAGCCAGGGCCGGAGGGCTTGGGATAAGTTTTGTAGGTGGTGCCCTCCCAGTGATGTTGGTTCGTTTATAAACCCCATTAATTAACTAGTTCGACATATCGACCGTAGTCAGCATAGTTATTGAAGTTATGAAAAGCAAACTTAGCAAACGAACTGGGGCACCACATTGTATGATGGTTTTTTAATATGGAAATCTAAGGTTTTATGTGGGGTTTTATGGGATGATAGTGGCATATGAATGAGGTAATAATACGATCATCCCACTCAGTAACTGGTCACAAGGGGAGTTATAAGCCATGTGTAAGTGGGATACATCCATTTGAGGGACTAACTATAATCTATGGTTATAACCATTAAACCATCTATGGTTACAACCATTATATTAACCAACTATAATCTATGGTTTTAACCATTAAACCAACTATAAACTATGATTTTAACCATTAAACCAACTATAAATTATGGTTATAACAATTAATCAAACTATAGTTAACCATTGTTTTCCTATATAACTATGTTTTTTCACCAACCATCTGGGACGCCCCATCATGCGGATCATCCCTCTTAGCTAAACATATGATCCCATTATAAACAGGGGACTTTCATAAACAGGGTAGCTAATAGAGTCCCCACTTCATAAATATCCACTTGGAGTGATAAAGTCCCTTCTCAGTTATGATCCTCCAAGTGGAGATATATGTGGGGTATAACTGAGATGATTTGCTGCGGGAAATGATCACATTCGTTAGCATTGGGGCACGAGAGAGAATTCTGGATTTGGCACAGATTTCAGAATAACTTTAAACTATGCACGCATGGATACATTACCAAAATATGTTCCTCTATATCTGCACCTCAGGAATATATACGATCTTGGCCGCCTCTGGGGCCCACGCCCCAGTAGTTTCAACAACCAGAGGCGCGAAGTGAATGCCTTGCGCTGTGCAAGCGGCTGTTCCCAGTCCTGGCGCTTGACGTCACTGTAGGCGATGGCCGCTGCTGCCCTAACCCCCATGCTGCAGGGCATCCAACCGCTGTGTAGCAACCTGTTGAGGAGTAGGGCCTACCAGGGATGACCCAGCAACTGACTTCACATTGTGGCTCATCTCCATCATAATGCCACCCATAGTGTCAGTGTGTTCTCCAATCTTCTGGCTCTGAAGCATGAGCATGTTGGCTGTGGTATCTGTAGCCTGTAATGCTGTGGCTCCCAGCTTCTTCTGGTTTTCATTCATAGTCACCAGATTTGTGTTCAAAGAATCAATTCTGCTCCTGAGATCAGCAAAACATGCTTCCTGATCGGACAATCATCTATCTGGTTGGTGGTTTTAACCATCTTGAAAAATATGAGTTCGTCAATGGGAAGGATGACATCCCATATGCATATATGAAATAAAATAAAGGCCATGTTTGAACCACCAACCAAATACTTATATACATACCGATTCATTTTAACTTGTGGGTCTAGTTGGGAAATCATCCATGGTCTAACAGTTCATTACTGTTTCCCTACTTAGTGATCGAAATAACCCGTGGTTTCTGATAATCCAAAAATGCTTAGACCATGGTCTAATAATACCATCTATAGTTTCTAACAGTCCATGGTCGAGTAATCCACGGACATGAATAATCTTGGATTTGCTTAAGATAGCCAAAATACAAATCCGTCCATATAGATTACCCAAGTAGTGGATTTCCCGTTGGGTAAAAAACCTTCAGCAAACCCAGGGAAATCGGCTCCTTCGTATAATCAGTGTGTAAACCATGATTTTTTATCAGTTATAAAAAATATATATATATTTCTTACATTTTATTACCGTATTTTGATGGTGAAAACCTCAATTCAATGCTGTTATATTGCCATACAGCTGGAGTATTGTACAAGAATTCACTGTATAAGAATTTGAGGGGATCGGTTCCAAGGTGGGCTATATATTTTCAGCTAGACCAAACACATAGTACGTTGAGAATTTGAGGGACCCTGGAATAGGATTGCCAAATTCTTAAATTACTGCTTATACGTGAGGTTTAAAATTCCCCTTTTCGCGTTTCAATGTGTTTAAGGCGTGACCCCTTATATGGTCTTACAGTATGGGATGAAACCGGGCTTTGCAGAAAAACGATGTTTCAAGCTCCGAAAAGTTGTTTTTTCGCACATGCTTGGACTGCGTCCAATCCACACAAAATCAATATGTGGGTAGACTTGGGGACCTGAAACATTGTTAACCTTATGAAACTCAGACAAGCCCGGCTTTGAAAAAAAACAACTTTTCAGGCTCTAAAAAAATGTTGTTTACACACTAACCTTATGAAACTCAGACAAGCCCGGCTTTGCAAAAAAACAACTTTTCAGGCTCTATTTTTTTTTTCGCATGCCTCTTGTCAAATCTGCCAACTCCACCTCGTTACCTCGTTTAAGCTCGCTCCAAACTATGCAGATGCCTGCGTTACAAAACTAAGAATGCCCTAAGAATTAGCGGGACCCTCGGCCTGTTGTGGTGTAAATTTGCCTGCATTTAAAAATAAGAATTTGAGGGACCCTGGGCCTCAAGCTTTCGGATTCTTAACCAGAGCTCGGGCTGTATGTTATCATATTTGATGGTTCAAATCTTAATTGAATGACTATAATCCATACACCCCCAAGCTCAAAGGGGGCTTGACCCCAACTCCCAACCTTAGCGCTGCCCAGGTGCTGTGGATCCGTCGAAAGGATCTTTCCACCTTTTTTGGGCTGGGAAAGGGCATCTGAACAAGGTTTAAAACACCATCTCGTGGGGATATAACCAGTCAAAAGAGTGATTTTATTGGATTTACCCTCCAATAATCAAGAGTGGCAATGGAACATACCGAACATACCCTTTTTTTTCCGATCATGTTACCATTAAAAGCCGCCATTGGGATTGTGGATTTACCATGTTTGACTACTGGAGGGTAACCCATCATTTTATGTGGGGACAACCGTAACCGTCGTAAACAAGCAAAATGACGATTTTATGAGATTTTATGGGTATATGATGGGGGTATATGGGATGCAATCGATCGAATCAACAGCTGAGCAACGAAAACCATAGCCTGTTTTCCCATCAAATACTGGTTGATCAATAGGCATCCCTATCATACAAAATCATCCTGAATCAGGAAACAAATGACAATCTTTATTTTGGGTACAGGATGATGCCCCCCCAGCTATAAATTGGTTTATCACCCCATTTAAATATGACAAAAATATCATACACTCTTGTTCGTTATTTGCACCAATTTAGCGATTCCGAACTGGGGCCACATCCTGTACCCAATTTTCAGACAAACCACTTGGATGGTGATCCCGGTGACCATTCAGACTTCCTCCAGAAGCTTCCCTACGGTGGATATGCTGCCCGAGATAACCAGCCATCCATTTTCCTATCAGGAGATTCCCTGCAAATTGCTCAATTTCTGATTACCAAAACAACATATATGTATATGTATATATATATAGATATAGATATGCTTATTTTTTCTCATATGACTCATATGTACAATGTGGTGCCCCAGTTCGTTAGCTAAGCTGGTTTACAACTTCAATAACTGTGGTTTATTGTAGATTATCTATAGTTAATGGGGTTTATAAACCAATTGATAACTAGGGGGCCCCACATTGTATATATATATACACATAGTACATACCTACTCTCTCTCTCTATATATATATATACCCTTATTTATGCCAACAAACATGCCAAAGGACCCCTGTTTGCACCTTGTTTGCTGCTCCAGCCGGTCAAGCGAACCCTCAAGAGGCCTTCCCAATCCATGGACACCGTGCCATTGGGATCCTGGAGCTTACGGGGTGACTGACTGACTTAGCAGTGGTATAACTCGGGCCATGACTGTAACTATTTGTTTGCCATAATTTGCCATAGATGGGTTAGATTAGATTATATATATACATAATTATATATATATATATATGTATATGAGATAGATATTTGAAATATTTGTAACTAACTATGAAACATTGTTTTTACAATGGGATTACAATTGGATTTCTTCCATCTACCAAATGGTGCAGGATTTCGCAACCATCCACAAGATGTCCAAAATATGTCCAAAATATGTCGAAGGATCAACCAACAAGAAACAAAGCCCAATATCAATTGATATTTCCCTGTGGGTGTATTTGATATTAGGGGACTAGGGGATTAAGGTGGCTTATGATGCTTATGTTGTGGCTCATCAGTTGAATATCAGTTTAACATGGAACATCATGGAACCCTTCTATTTGCGGTCCATGATCAAATAGGGCTTTTTTGGGGTTCCATGATCAGCATCCCAAGCAAGAATGTGAGCATGGGTCAACACGTGGCTTAAAAAACACATTGGAAGCACACAGGATGGGGCCCCCAAGATAGCTAAGTTGGCTTATGAGTAGCTGAATTCTATGGTTTATGGTAGATATGTAACTATGGTTAATGGGGCTTATTTCATGGTTCATAAACCAACAAACATCACTGGTTTTCCCAGTCCTGTAGAAATCAAAGGTTTTTCCCTGCCGTGATGGACCTCGAGGATGAAGTCCAAAGAACAGGCCAACTGGTGATCAAGATCGGGTAGAAAGCCAAGACGATGAAGAGAATGATGAATCGCCAGCGCAGAAACTGAAGATGAATTGAAAGAATCTACCAGTAGTAAACAGGTCACTTAATTGAGACCAAGATATGGAAACGCAACAGCGATTTGGAGAATTGAGTTTTGAGCCGCAGGGGGCTAGAATTAAGAACAAGCTTGCAACCATAATGGTACCAGAACGGAGCCAAGCTTCAGACTCGTTGATTGCAATCGCAATTGAAGGCATAAGGCAAAATAAAAGTAACTCCCACAAAGATAGAAATAACATGAAATAAATATCATCGCTATAACATCCTGGAAACACTGTTTTATCTTTTTGACGGTTGCTATATTGGGATTCAGAAACATAATCTTAACATGAACTCATTATTTTCCAAAGATAGGTTTGGGGGACCCAATGGTGGCATAGAACGATTCACAAGCCTTCATGTGGATTGGTTTTAGCAAATGATTCTTTGCTGCAGATTTCCCTAATACTCCACCCTGGTGGTTTCTGCCACCCATCTGTCATTGGAGACCATTTTCCCAAAAATGCTTCAACAACATGAAGCACATATCTCAAAGCACAAACTGAACATTGGTCTAGACCTCCCATTACATAATTGTAGTAATCAAATAGCTTGGGATCCATATTTGTTTTAACCATCCCATAGTGGTTCAGAACGTTGGGTATGCCAGCGAGCTAATGAAGATATCAAATTCTAGTTGACTTCAAAAAACAATTTTGAATGAGTTGTGAATCTCAAGATACCCACAATTTTTGGTCAACATATGTAATAATGGAGATACCCACAAATTTTGGTTAACATATTAGTAATAACGGTTGAATATTAAATCATATCAAATCCCATTCACCCTCTGGTAAACGTTTACATAACTATGGAACATCACCACCTTCAGTAGATAAATCAACGATTTCTATGGGCCATGTTTTTGCTAGCGAACTCTGAGTTCACCGCAGGGTAAGTCCGAAATTCCCATGGAAATCACCCTGAAATCCCATGAAATACCCTCTGGCAATTTAACATAGCTATTGAAAATTGCCATTTCGTTCGTTGAATTACCCCAATAAAAATGGTGTGTGTTTTTTTCCATAGTTCTGTTTACCAGAGGGTACCATTAAATCATATTAAATCCAATAAACTCACCATGAAATCCCGTGAAAAAGCACCATGAAATCCACCATGTTTGTTGGTGAAAAATCCCGAGAAAACCCCATGGAGACTTGCCTTGGACTCGGCTTGAAAGACGTTGAACTTGGCATTGACATCTCCCGCAGGAGGGGCATACCTTGGGCAGAAACGTGTAGAGGAAACGTTCAAAAGTTCAGGTTTGAATATCTATATGTTTACTGTATAATGCACTTGGTAAGGAAATCTTTACTATAAAAATCGCATGAATATATTTCTGTATGTATAGAATGAACAAACTTACCCGATCATCTGGTAATTCAACATAGCTATGAATATTTATTTTTAGTAGTGAATTCAATTCTACATAGGCAATTTCCCATAGCTGTGTCCTAAGATGGGAAATGATGTATGACAAGGTCAATTCTAAAAAAAGTTATGATAGCATGATATAGTATGATGTAGCATGCATATGTACACACACATATATATTGTACGTATACGTATGCAACCGTATGTATACAATACAAGGACAGATCGGCCAAGGAACATTCCGTCGCGTTGGATATCAAAGGTGCAGGTGTAAGCAACCAAATATGGTCGCCGGGGAAATGTGGGAACTTGACATGTTTTCCACTCCAATTTCAATTTGCGCATGTTTCTTTAAAAAGGATTCTCACCATTATAAACTGCAGCTAAGACGTTTTGGAGGGCCTGTGCATTGTTTGATGATGTTTAATCTAATTCAATGTTTGTTCCGTCGATAAAACACATGTTGTTCCAGGCTATCATCCAGATGGTGGATCAACTAGGTTCTCTGAAAGAGCACATCTAAGAAACCATGGCTTTCTCATCAAATTTCCCCAAAACAATGACATTTCTTATGGCTTTCATCCCCATTTTCCCCATTTTTTTCTCATTCTGGATTGGTTTTGGACAGGGAAAATTGGAACCGGAAAGCCCGCCCAAAACCAATCTGGGACCATCTCTGCTTTCCGGTGACCTCCGGTCTTCAGATTTTCCCAAAACCAATCCATGGATTTTCCCAACCACGCTGGGAGATCTTCAGGATCCGGCCCATATGGAGCTACGTCGCTACTACGTACCATATATTTGGCCAGGCCATGGTATGGGGGTATGGGGCTGAAATTTAGCCCTGAAACATATAGGGCCTTATATATGGTAGGTACCTCCAATAAATCGGGTCCCGTTGCATGGCCATTGATTTGTCAAGCGACGTCAGTCCTAGTCCTTGGCGAATCCAGGGCTTCCAGCCCTCGCCGCGACCTGCCGACCGTGCGAGAAAAAACAGCCAAAAAGTGAAAGTCTCAAAATATGTTCAAGCATCATATGATCCATTTTCATGAAATAGTGAAAAACAAGCATGTTTAAGATAATATTCAAACATGTTATTCAACATGTTAACATTGTAGACTATCTATAGTATGACCAAGGGCAGTCCCAGTTAGATGCGCGGTCATTTTCCTGACCACTTGTTGAGTGGACAGTTCTCAAGGACAATATCTGGCCTAACTATCATAATAAAAAAAACCTGCAAAAAAAACGCTAATGATATCGATTTTTTTTCACCATTTACCAGCGCAAAAAAAAACCATTGATATCCCTCTACAATTGATGGCCATCAAAAAAGACCATTTGTTGATCCTATTAAAAAATCGATGTCTATCCTGATCATCCCGTCGCTTCCCATGTTTACTCCCCCCAAATTAACATACGGACCCTGCCAAACAGAGACTTAGAAGATTACTTTCCACTAAAAATCCATGATTTTAAGAGTCTATGTGAAAATTTACTGGAGGGTGAAACCCAATAATTTGTCCTTTGTATTGAAACTGCTGCTTATGTCCCTAATGGCTTCAGGGATACAATGTCGTCTTGTAGTGATAAGTTGCTCTATACTCTCCATTAACTACTTCGATATTTTTACCATAGACTTGTCCTTTCACCTAATGAAATTAGTTAGTTCACAACAAATCAAAAATCAGGATTCCATACATCACCTACAAATATCTACATATATAAAGTGAACAGAATAAATTCCAATAATCCAGTTGATATATAGAATCCCATTGATCATATAGAATCCCATTGATAATATCAGTTGATCATATAGACAATCATTATCAAACTACATGCTCAATGGGATTCTATATGATCAATTCTATCAAACTACCCTCTGGTAAATTAACATAACTATGGAACATCACTATTTTTAATGGGCAAATCAACCTTTTCTATGGCCAAATCAACCTTTTCTATGGCCATTTGCAATACAGTAGCTATGATCAATGGGATTCTATGTGTCAAACTATATCTATAAACATGTTGATTTATATGATCAATAAACATGTTTATGAACCTGTATCATACTATTCCATATATGATCAATGGGATTCTATCAAACTACCCTCTGGTAATTTCTTACAGTTCGCTATTGAACATGGCCCATTTTGAAATCGTTGATTTACCGAACTTTAAAATGGTGGATCTTTCCATATAAATCACCATTTTTCCATGGTTTTCCCATGGTTTTCCCATGGTTTTCCCATGGTTTTCCCATTCAAAATGGTGATTTCCATCCCATTGCGAAATCCCCGATGGAACGATCGCCTTTGGCATCCAAGGCATAGGACCAGAAGAGGCCGCGCTTCAAACGCCTGGTGTTTAACCATGACGGCCCATCCCTAGCATCCCCATGGCTTAAGATATGGTACGACATTGTACCATAATTAAAAAAACAAAAACAGTGGTTTAACTACTGGTGGTAGAAGCAAAGTTTCTTCTGGTCATCTTATATAAAAAACACATTAATTATCTACTGTGGTGCCCCATAGTTACCTAAGTTGGTGCCAATAACTTTAAGAACTATGGTTTATTGTAAAAATAACTATAGTTAATGGGGTTTATAAACAAATTTATGACTGGGGGGTATCACCTTGTAGAAGCAAGGTTTTACAGGTCATATTATACAAACACACACACATCATTAACTATATCCAAAGATGCAATATATCACATACCATACAATGGGGATATAACATGGTAAAACAATGGTTTCTAGTGGATATATCTAGGAGGTACCGGCAAATCATCCAAATTAGACCATGACATGACGTATTGAAACCCGTTGTGACTTGGGGATCGCCCATTCTAAGAAACCCGCATGTCCAGTATATCAGATATTGTAAGAAAGCCAAGCAATAAGTATGTGCGTGTGAAAATGTGTATATATATATATATACATAAAACACATCCCATGTGTATAATAGATTTAAAGGAATCCATTTAGTTCAATGATTTTGCTATAAACCTCCATTTATAGTACCATGGGACCATGGTTATAATGACATGATAGGGCTTGTATCCCAACTCAACGTTGTGAAACTCCTAAAATCGTCAGCATAGAACTGATATTTCCCTCGGATTTCCACGGCACGTCACGCCTCTCCACGCCAAGGGAGGCGTCATAGACCACGTCCTCCAGACCTTTCCCCGTCACACTCAGCTGCTTTGGCGCGCGGCCGGGGCCTGACATTTCACCCACAAAACATGGTGGATTTTTTTCGGGAATTGACCTTCAAAAAATGGTATTTAACCATCAAGAATTGCTGGATTTATAAGATTTAGACATATAACTCAGATTGTATTTAACCATGAAACATGGTCTGTTTATCCATGAAACGAAATGGGATAACCAAGAATTTGAACATTTGGGAGTGACTTTATTGGGATTGAATCATCAAACATGTTTTTCTATAGGTTATTTATATGATGGATTTAACCATTGACCATTAAAACCAGGGGATATCACCAAGAAAAACATGTATCTATAGATGATTTTTCAGATACTGTAGCTAAATTGGTCCGTATGTGGTACTTGGGCTTGGGCGTGCGTTATAAACTTTGTTTAATGGTTTTTAAATATTATATAACCATATATAACCCCTATACTGCCTATTATTGGGTGGAACATCCCACGAATCGAAACTGGCTGGGATAAGCCAGGAATCGGGGGCTTACGATCACCAGGGTTATAAACGACATATAAAATATCTATGTACCCTCCAGTAAACCAAACAAGATATAGAATGATACAGAAAATCAACTATTTTTGTCCTACCCTTTTCCTGCCAATTCAGAGGATGATACCGCAGAAAACATGTGGATCTAATCCCAACATGTCAGAGTTCAAAGGACACACAAGGTGGTTAAGACTAGAACATGACGAACATTTGCACATCCCCAGATTGGGATGTGCTTAACTGTTGAACCTTATGTAATTGTGCCACATCCCACAATTACAGACTGAATAAGCCTTGAAAGTTCAATGAACATGATCTATGTGAAACATTGTGAAACCAGTTATGTCACATCCCCCGAATGTGTCACATCCAATGGTGATCGTCCAGAATTCCCCCAGGGATGGGTGGGAAAACTTCCCAACTTGCACCGCACCTTCCACTCGGACGGTCCATTCTGGCGCGTCACCCTCCTTAGGAAGCCAGCAAAAAGAAGACACTGGGGGATCAGGTGTCAATATACGCTGTAGTGCTCCCCCAGTTATAACATATCTATAAACCCCATGAATAGTATGGCACATATATATATATATATATGATATATCTACCATAACCCCTCACTTTTAAGTTTTTGAGTTTTTACAGCAACTTTGTTAACGTTTTGGGGCACCCACAGTGTGGTTTTTCTGTTTAATTCTTCGTAGTAAATCATCCCATTGTTTGCATGTATCCAAGTTGGATAGTAGTGCTTATAGTTTTCCAGATCTTTAGCCCAAAGTCATGTCTGTTAGATGATAATTTTTCAGAATATTTAAGATATGTTTATATCATGTCTACTAGATGATGTGAGATGATTTGAGCTTCCGAACATGACTTCGAATGGGGCTAGCACTTAGCCCAATCCATTTCAATAAATAGGCTTCGCCATGAACCAACCAGCTATTTCCGGATCCCCTATGGATGGAAAGCAAAGTAGCACCCCGTTGCCATGCCGATAATGTTTGAAAATTGGGATCTCAGGGCATCTGGTGAACTATACAATGTGGTGCCCCAGTTCGTTTGCGTTCAGTTGGTTTATAAGTTCAATATGATTTATGGTAGATATCTCGAAGTAGTCATGGGGTGAAAATAAAGCAACAAACATAACTGGGGCACCACCTTGTAGATATTTTAGTGTAGTGCTTTCAGATGGTTTCAGACTAAAAAGAGTGACTTTTTCCATCTCCGAATCTCCGCTCTAAAAAAAGGTTCGGAGACCTTTGCGGCCGCTGGCCGCCTGCAACTCCAAACACGCAGGTGCCACTCATCACCACTCGTGAAACGATGAGTGGTTGTTGTTTCTTCATATAGGTATCATTCCTGTATATTGCAATGACACACATCATCTGTAGAATTCAAAAATATATATTGTTATAAGTTATTACATATATAAAAATATATTAAATACATATATTACTATATATTATACACAAATGACAATGACTATAATATTGGTCCAAATGTTAATGAACTAAATACATTATGATGAACTTCGTCACTTAACTACGATGCTTCATCACAAAAAACATCACCCCATGGCCACAGTATGCCAAGTCAAAGTATCGTCGCTGATGCCGGTGGCAAAGACCCGAGTGTTCAGGGGTGGCTTCCAGTGGCTCTTGCTGGAGTCGTAGTTGATGCCATAGGACACCTGCACGCACCGAAGCTGGCAGAGGGGTGAGTTCTTGCAGTTAAAGCCCGATATACCAGTTATTAATGGTTGCAAAATGCTACACATGGTCATAAATGGGGTTATCATATGTTATCATTATAACTGTCTTCTAACTGGCAAATGGCCATAACTGTACGGCTGTACGGGATTGTTTTGATAAATGATGGTGGGATCTCGTTTCCTACGTGAAGTTCCTGCAGGGGAAAGTGACCTGATATCAATGAGTTTGGCCTTCTTGAATAACAGAAGGGGCTTCAATGATTTCAATGTCAAGCTAAAGGTTAATGACACCTATCATGTTGAAATAGGAGTGCAGTTTTAGATTCATTACTCTGGGGCCCGGAGGTACAGGGTGGGACCCCCTAGATAGCAAAGTTTGTCTATAGCTTAAGTGGGCTTTATCTATGTTTCATGGGGTTTATAAACCGATAATTGGTGGGCATCACATTCTATCTATTGTTGTCAACGTTACAAGGCTTCAAACAAAATCACCATTCTCAAACGAATCTATTTCTGACCTCGAGAATCCCTTAATTCAGCCCTCCCCACTTTTTGGATGTGCATCCCAACTACTAACTAACTACTAGAAAGAGATTCCATATTTCTACAGAGTTAAAATATGCTTGCAGTATCGGCCCAAATGCTGACTGCCACATCCATATAGTTACAGAATTATATATATATATATATATATCTTAAAATGGTGCACATCCAAGTATTACATAAGTATTACATAATCATATATATATATATACGTGTATATATATATATAATTATATATATATATATATGTATATATATAAATGGTGAATCTCTGAATGAACCGCTGCTAAACATGTCATGAAAATTCTTCGGTGATCAATCCCACAAGGCTCTGATCGCTAAGTTGATGCATGTTGATGACGTTCCAGTGACTATTAAAGAAACATGATACTTATAACATATTATGACATCTTACTATATAACTTCTGATAACATCGTACAACATCTTATAACATTTTACAACATCTTATAACATATTATACATATTATAACTATGGTCAATGGTGAAAACAAATCAATATGGTCAATGAATAACTCCAATAACTATGGTTTACGATACTTATACCCTCTGGTAAACTAACAGTTCGCTATGGAAAATCACCATCTTTAACTTCGGTAATCAACGAACTATCCATGGGCTAAATGGGCAATGTTGAGGTTCGCAAACTGCTAGTCATTACCAGAGGGTATGGATCCTTGTCATAGCTAGATCCTGGCAAAATGGCCATCTATAGTTGATTTACCTATCAAACATGGTGGTTTTCCATAGCTAGCGAGGGTAACTATAGTCAATGAGGACAATCAACCAACAAACGTCTCTGGGGATCACTCAAGGAAAAAAAAAAGCCCGCCTCCTGTCCCTTGTCGCGTGCAGCGAACATGGCACTGCTGCCATTCGTCTCCATGGCCCTCGACCAGGTCGACAAGTGACGTAACAAGGAGAGGATGACACATCCAAAATTTCAGGTCTCTCTGCGTTGATGGTTGAATGCAACAATGCACGTAAACATCGTCAGGCAATCAAATTCAAGTCTCTCCAAAAGCAAAGAGTCACACACCTGAACTGAACCCTGTTTTTGGGGTGTAAACCCAAATCTAAGTTGGTGTGTAAACCCAGCTCAAACTATAGATATTATTATCATATACTGTATCTATAGCTTGAGCTGGGTTTACACACCAACTTAGAACTGGGTTTACATTGTTAAACCCCACTTAACCTAGTAAGCAATTTAACCCCCAACGTTCACATTTTTTTTGTGGAAAACCCACCATTGATAGATTTTTTTCCTGAGGACACCATTGTGTTTTTCATGGTTTTATGCATCTATGTTAGTTTACCCAAAAAATCAATGGATTGGTTAAAGGGAAAATCTACAGGAAACCATAGATTTCCCATTAAATATGGAGCTTTCCTGTAAAAAATCACTTAAACCAATCCATTGAAAAATATCTCCCATCACATTTCACCACACAACAAAGGTTTACATAGATGTGGAAACCCACATCTATAGTAGATCTGTTTCATCATTTTTTTCCTATGGAAACCATGGGTTTTCAACATCTATACACGCGTTTACCGAGTACCCATGGTGTTTTTCTTGCCCCCCTGACCTGACTTGCCATTGCTCAGCGCCCTGGGAGATGGTATCCTCAGATACTCCGCGAAAATCACTGGTGGATGGTGAATGAATCATATGATTAGCATATTTTTCAGCAGTCATCTAATGTCATCTACATGAATGATATATGATTACCAGCTATTCCCAGTAACTTAATCTGAGTAGCACTAATCAATATGATAAGCAGTAGCTTGTCCTGATTTTATCTGATTTTAGTGCAAAGATGGCAACAATATGGTATCAATCATTGCACTGGACACCATTATCCAATCGACCCGCGTGGATTTGCAGTTCCTAAGAGTTGAATTAGCGACGAGACTGTTTTTTGGTCGGTATATCCTGCGTAGAACTAGGCTATAATATACGGATATATTGCGGGTTATTGCATGTTGTTAGCCACTTACTAACTGGGATGCAAAGCCAAGTAGGATTTGTTGAAGCAAGATCAAACCAGCAGTGTTTGTCGACATTTGGGTACAGATATGTGTAGATCAACAGATCAAAAGCCTGGCACCTTGTAGTTTACATCAATAATCAGTTGGCATTGGTCGATCTTCCCTAAAATTTGAACAATGTGGTAAACGGTAACCCCCAACAAAAAACACAAAACATAATTAGATGGTACAGTAGGTTTGTAACTGGGTTGCCCGCATTAATTACATAAAATGTTGGCAGTTCTTTATGCACGCTGGTCCAACCAATGTGGTATCACACGTGACATCCCCATCCCCCTTTTTCTTCAAAGCATCCACCGAAAATTGGCTCCCCACGATGCGGAAGTTGTGTGGCTGCTTCCAGACCTGCATGACTGCGCACGCTGGTTTGGAAATTGTGAGGACACCAGCCAGACTAGCAGTTGACCATTGGTTAAACATCTGGATGTAAAAAAACACAATGAATTGGACTTTTCTTTTTGTCCAAATCTTATGTCATTTGTAAACAGACCACAACAAACCTTTCATGGACAACGAGGACTATGTGTTTTAGTCAATGTCTTGTGCTATACTTCAGTCCCATGGAGTCACGGAGCAACTGTTCCCATGGAGAAAACCAGGACATGCCTAACACACACGCTTTACTGTTGATGCCTACCCATATGTTTAAGCCTAAATATCCCGTTTCTTGATGGCCAACGTTTGTTGATAGAACAAAAAAACAACTCTTCTAGAATCAGAATGCGAACATATGCGGGTTATGCATTGCTCATTATCCCTCATTGGTTTGATTGTGGAACACCTTTTTTAGAGCCAATCGGGTTCCCACATGGTTGTTCCTGGTTTGATAGTTTATATATAGTGATGCTTCAGATTTTCTAAATCAATATTGGTCAAACTCCTATAAATTCCATTTTTTGCCAGTAAATCCCAATAGACTTTATAACTTGTATCTCATGGGAACATCCCCGCATTCGGTTGGTCAAAACATGTTTTAACATCCCAAATTGGACAAATACAGCGGTGGATTTCACCAACTTGAATGGGCTTTATCCAGCACCAATTTGGATTCACAAAAACCCATTGAATCGCTGCCGAAATAGGTGTTTTTGCCCAAGCAAACTGAAGCTTTCAGCCGAATGGTGCTGCTAGGCTGATGCCGCTTTCCCTCTGGGAATGAAAAAATGCTATAGAAAAACGACCTGTATGTAGATGATTTGCCTAATATCACACTTGGGCATTTTCCGTGTCTATGTCAAACTAGCACAGGGCAAATTCCCATTAGGCAAAAAAAAATTATTCCCATCATAGCAGCTTTAGTTCTGTGCAGGGTGGTGCCCTGCAATAGCGATGGTTCAAAAAAGGGGATAGATCTATACTTGGTGGTTCATCCCACTTAGTAAGTGGGTTAGTTAGTTCACCCCACTTTTAAGTGGACTAGCCCTACTTATCCCATAGAAACAACCAGGGTGAACTAACCCACACCCACACACACACACACGATTCGTGGGTAGTTCGCCACCAAGTAGATGGGGAACATGGCTGGGAAAGACGATATTTCATGGAGTATATATATATAATAAATGTATAGAAATATCATACAAATGTAATGTACCATGTGATTAATGATAGATCATGTTAGATCATTAAAGATCTATACTATTTATATCTATATTTATTCATGGGGTATACATACATCAAACATGTCACTGCCTGGGCATCTGGGGCATCGCACCTTTACCGTCTTTTCCAGCTGCTCTTTGGTCTCTTCTCGACTGAACCAGCCCAGTCCGGGGGAGAAGCAAAGCACCTCCCGTCGGGGCTTTTTCAGCAACCAAGAATGGTGATAGAATGTGGATATAGTGGAGATATTATATCCTGTAATATATTAATATATATAATAATATTATGGTGATAGAATGTGGATATATATATATATACACATATAGAATGTGGATATATCATGTTCTGTAATGTATATCTGAATATTATATAATATGTAAAAATAGACGGTACGTATACGCATATGTATAGCGTTGTAACGGTGAAATCGAAATGAATCTATAGGGCACTATAAGAGCAATAACTATCAAAGATGTGTGGAAAGGATTCAGAAACTATGGTTGATCATTTACTATTTGATGGTGATCTACTGGGGATATAAAGGTGGAAATGGAAAGAGCACATGCTGGGGACTATTCATATGACGATTGCGAAATAACCAGCAACAATGAGGTGATGAAGCTGTGATGGGGATTTGATGGATATATGCAAGCATATATTCTGATTTGGGTGTGTCTGGATGGTTGAATCATTCAAGGCAAACTTGTATGTTCCGCAACATCAGAGACAACCAGCTGATTCGGAACCACGAGGGATCCGTCATTAACCTCTGGTGAACTAGCATAGCTATATAACTTATATAACTCACTAGGTGAATCGGTAAATCATCGAACTAACATAACTATGGAAAACTCACATCATTTTTCAATGGGAAAATCAACGAACTATCCAGCCATTTATGCCATTTTCAATAGCTATGTGAGTTGACCGCAGGGTTTTTGAATACTCCAAGGACGTTCATCATCCCTGGACTCGTTTTTGAATACGCAGCTCGCGACCTTGGAAGAGTCGAGCCCAAGTCTCCCAAAAAATCGAGCTGAAATACGCGTTAGTATAGTATTCAATAAGCCATACTCCAATAATTCCATATAATTCCTACTGTTTAGTGCAGATTATGAATATAATATATATATATATACTTACAATCCCAAATGATCTCAAATGTGTTTGGGCTGCAGGGAAATCCCATTGCCGCCACATGGCAAAACCTGACAGCAGCAACAACCGGGGCACCGCTGCCAACGCCAGCAGCGTCAACAAGCTCACGCGAGACCGTGCCATCGCGCTGCGAGTTGTGGTCTCGGCTCAAAAATGGAAATAAGTCTGAGCCGCAACAGGGACAGAGATGGCGAACTCAATGCACTTGTTCAAGGGAAACCCTGCGAAAGGTGATGCCCCTCAGAGCCCCTCAGTCAAAAGCTGTTTTTAAAACCCAAGCAGGGATAGATCATGACATGTCTACCATAACTTCTACCATAAGCCCCAGCAATCCTACTTAGTTCAACCAACTTAGCAAACAAACTGGGGTACCACCGTCCGTAGGAACCTCATGGTGCGTCACGATTTTCAAGAATCTACCCATCCGAAACCCTTCCTCATAAAAAAAAATACATGAGATGCACAAGGCCAGGGACTCAACCAATAATGCTAGCCAAACCAGAATGAGGATTGATTAGTTTATAAGAATTTTTGGACATTTAATGGATTATGTTCTACAAACTAAAATGTATGTATTGCTTAGAATTGATTCCAAGTAAAGTAGGGACATAAGCTCTATGATTATACGCTTGGACGTGGTTGATGCTGGGTATCAGTTCTTTCTGACAAGCTCCTGATACTTGCCAGTAATTCTACCAATGCGTCGGCTCATTTCATCTCACATTCTTCTTACAAAGGTACTTGATTTCCCAATCAGATACAGTGTTTGATTCTTCCGTCCACTTGAAAAACAACATGTATTCAGTAGTCTGTGCTCACCCAGTAAAGTGAACTCATCTTGCCGATTATTGTTTGGTGGTTAAATCATGTTGAATCTCACCTTTTCCTTGCAACATGCCATGGTTGAGAAGACACAACGCCATATTTCAGCTTAACAAACGTTCTAATCCCCAGCTGGTTTACCCAGTTGATCAAACTCCAAAATGGGTTTACTCAGCGTATCCTCTCACAATCAAACATTGCCATGGAAAATCGCCATTTTCAATACGGTAAATCATCTATAAATGGTCAATTTTCCAGTTCGCTATGTCCACTTCCTATCAATAACTCAGCGTATCGTCCATTGCCAGGCGAGGTTCAGATTCAGCTTTCGAGTGTTTTCAGTTAACCCAACCTTCAGTAGGGGACATAAAAACATGGGTCGGTTCAGGAAGTAGACCATAGACATATTGTATACTTGTAAGTGCAGTTCTAGTTTTAAGTGTATAACCATAGTTATAAGGGTTATATCCATAAAATATGTATATACAAAATATGTATAACCATATAAGGATTATATGTATGTATACTATGTAACCAATTATAACCATAGTTATAAGGGTTATATCCCAGGGGGTTATTTCACTGGTTATATCCATACAAGTAGGCTCAACAGCACCCAAGTAGTTTGACCCCCAATCAATCGAACTACCATCCTGGAACCACTTTTCGGCATCTTTCCGCGGGTTACTAAACCTTAGTCTGGTTGGTGGTATGCCTACCCCTCTGAAAAAGTATGACTTCGTCAGTTTGGATGATTCTTCCCAACTGAATGGACACATATAAAATGTTCCAAACCACCAACAACCAGTAGTTGTAAGTGGAATATCCATGGAAAATCCTCTGGCCACATTGGGGAAACTGCGCTTGTAGCTTCTTGGCTCCACACAGGTATATGTTTTTTCCATACCAACAGGAACCGCTCCCTCCTGATCACTGGCACCCCGGCCTGACCATCGGCCAGTTCTGACACACCTAACTTCGAGGTGGATGAGATTGGCAAAGGACATCTGAATGGATTGGCTAAAGGAAAACACTAGAGGAAACCATACGTTTTCAGGTGCAGTTGAAGTTACCTTTATGGATGATATAAACATGGTGAAACAAACCCCCATAAGTTGGATTTGTTTCGCCCAAATCCTATGGTTAACTAGGTTCACTGCACTTCCAACTATATAGTCTTTCATATCATATACATTCGCATTCCTGGGGGTTCCGGTTCTTCGTTTCCCTTCAACAAATTTTGGAATGCGACCTGAAGGACCTGATGGATGTGTGGACATGAACCAATCGTCCCAAGAATGTAGGATTGCATTTAAGTTAACCTCCAAAGCTGGTTGCCAACCCAAATCTCAAGTTGGGGGATTTAGCTTTCATCATCCCAACTCATGAACATCTTTGAAACTTTATGCCATGTTTACCAAAACAACTTTCTATCTCTTGAGACATCAGTTCTGACCACCCCTCGGCTTGGATCCAGCACCCGCGATTTCGCTTTTGATGGCTGTTTCCTGACGGCAACCAAGGATGCCATCAGGGGCATTTTTTTCAGAGGTGCATTGAGTTGTTCGAATCCTAAAAAAAACTGGGCTATTCAGAACTATACTGGTTGGTGGTATACCTACCCCTCTGAAAAATGATGGAGTTCGTCAGATTGGATCATCATCCCAACTATTGCGGAAAGAACTTACTGGTGCTTTCACTAGTAATAATCATCCCATTCCCCCATCCCCATCCATTCCCTACTAAGCACCAGTAAGATAAAAACCATGTTCCAAATCACCAAGCAGCCCCCGTTTATAGTTCGATGAATTTCCCATCGAAACAAACCCTCCATTGACAGGAGATTTCCAATCGCCACGTTCAATGGCCATGCGACAGGAACTGATTGATTGGAGGGTACCTACCATACGGCCTATGGTAAGGGGATATACCCCCACAATATTAGTATTACCCATGTTTGGTATTATTTTTAATTATATACTGTATACATATCCTGAATACCAAATTAAACATTCGGTATTATTTGTTCATGTTCAGGACAATCTAATTGGCGAGATTCAACCAGGCAGATGATCTACCACTTCGTGGAGGGAACTTACGTATGGTGGTGCCTAGAACGTGCGCTAGGTTGCTTTAGAACTGGCATAAATGTATGGTTTCTGGTAGATGATATATCTATCGTATTCATGGGGTTCAAAATCAACAAGCATGCTTGGGGGACACCAGCTTGTAGAGTTAACACATGTTTCAAATGATGACATGTGGCTGTGACTCGTTTTCATTGTGGTACCTGGAAAGCATTTCGAAAATAAACCCAATCGACTAGAACAGGAACTTCTAATATGTATGATGACCATATTTCACGACACCAACTCAACAACATGTGCATGGCTCGAAGCTACGTTTACAATCAAAACTGGATCTTCTAAACCCACCAATCTCAAAGATTTCCATGTTCAAATGCCATACCCACGTCTTAGTTCACTAAACCTTGCCATACATCCGGTGTTACAGATAGACCTAGCCCCGGCGGTGAATCCAACTGGGAAGCCCTTCGGGTGTATCCCAATAGCTGGATGGTTATATGGATGGTACCTGAAAAATGGATGGTTTAGAATGGACAAATCCTATTAACATATGGATGACGATTTGTTGGTACCCCGTTTTTGATCTAAGAATCCCATTGTTGACAAAAAGCTGTTTTTCTTCCTGAATCGGTCAAGCTTGAACAAAGGATTTCAGTTTTCTATTCGGTCATGTACATGTTTTGCAGCATGGCTAAGGAACGCAAATCATATCCACAGTAGCTCTATTCATCTGAAGTATCCTCTGGTAATTTCACAGTTTGCGAACTGGAAAATGGCCCATTTGTATAAATCCATTTATATAAATCATGTGCTTCGATGATTCCCTCAACACGGTGATGAATTCAATAGCTATACCCATAGGATCCATGTATGCTATATATGGTGACATTTACCATCAATATACCCCCAATGTTAGCATATATACCATACATGGATCCTATGGGATAGTTAGTTTACCATACCGGGTACTTCTCGGGTTTTGTGATTTCCCCCGGGGGTTCTCCGGACATCCTCTGGCGAAAAACGGCTGCACTTTGAAAAGATCTCCGCTTTTTTGAGCCGTACCCTGATCACGACTTGCTACGCCTCTTTGGGACTTATTGGTTATATTGGTTGGCTACCCCCGTAATCTAGTATTCAAAAATAGTGTGTTCTTGATCTAGCCATGGATTTTCCATATCTATGTTGTCTTATCTTGTGCCACTGGGATTTGCTTTGGATGGTGCCCGGAAATCTCAAAAACATTGCCAGTAGATTCCCCAATTGGTGGATTGAGCACTGGGAAAGTGCCAAAAAAATCCCCAACGGCTCAGTCTAAGTAGTGATCTGCAACTACAAGGTGGTGCCCTCCAGTTACAAGTTGGTTTATAAACCCCATTATTTATAACTACAAATATAGCTACCATCAAACATACTTAAGCTAGTTATACTGTAAATCAACTTAGCTATGTCAGGGGCACCACCTTGTGAGGATTCCCCCAATGGACTCTTATAATTAACACTATTTCTCCAAATCATCAGCCAAATAGAAATGGTGCCTGCTGTTGGTTGGTTGTATCTGAGATGTTGTCCTTTCTATACCCACTATAGCACCATCAAACACCACAATATGTTGTTTTCACGGATGAGTCGATGAATACCATCAGAATCATAACACTATACCAACATCATGCCTCCATTTTGCCAAGTATATCCCCATGTTCTGTTTTATTGTTTTCCCGTTACCTTCCATTAATCAAGCATGGCTTCCTAGAAAATCGCCTATTTAGTTCAATGATGTTTAGAACTATAAAGTATAAGCCTCTATTTAGTTCGGGGATTTCGAAATCCCATATGATCTTCATTTTTTCCAGCACCCCAGGAATGAAGGCCTATTTCGCTCGATGCTCCCATGGCTTTCCCATTAAGAACCCCATTTACAGCGGACGTCCCATGATTTTCCCATGATTTTCCCATGATTTCCCATTCCGGGATCTCCCAGTGGCCAAATCACCACGTTACCACCACCGTGACCGCCGCCCGCCTCCTTCTCTTCCAAGGCTTCGGCGATAGCCTCCAACTGAGCGCCTGACAGGGCCCAAGCGATGGGTGGACTGTTGGGTTTATTGGCTGGTTGGTGGTATACCTACCCCTCTGAAAAATATAAGCTCGTTAGTTGGGATGATGACATTCCCAAGATATGGAAAAATAGAATTCATGTTCCAAACCACCAACCAGTTGGTTATTTTTGGAGATATAACGAACTAGTATCTAGTTAATGTTTTTTTTTCAGCCCAACTTCAAGTACTGGGGGGGATCATTTTCTGGGAAAAGAGCGGTGGTGCCCTTTTTTAAAAGATCAAATGCGGCGGACCACTGGAAAATCAACGAAAGGAAGGTTTCTAGCTGGGAAAATCACAGCAAGATGGTTTTTCGATTCCCAGCAAGCCGTGTTTGATGGGCTCGCCCCCCAAAATGACCCCCATGGCTTCTCTATGGCCCAAAATATCAATTATGGATGTCAGTTACCCCAATGCCAATAAGTCACCCCATTCACCATCAAATCACTGGTTGGAGGGCTAGCCAACTGCAACCATCTATGATTTGGGGGGTCACTGACCTTTGTTATTCCGCCTTCAGACTGAGAGCTTGAGAACATTTTTCCGAAGCCACTCAGGCCTCAAAAGTTGCATCGGTGGGTGCAAGGTGGTCCCGGCATGCTGGGTGTTTTTGAACCCCAAATGGTACTATCGATCGCTCTCCTAAAAACCATGGTTGCTGGAGTTAGTGGGACCAACTTGGCTATCAATCATATATAGATACAACAGCACTCCATGAATATGCTATGACCCCATGTCATATTGTACAGACTATATATCATGATCATAAACTATAAAATTCACCGATCGGCCAATGGTCACCAACGATTTTGTGGTCAAAAGAGGGCACCACCTTCTTGGTGTGGCACCAAAAACAGGTGGATTTGTTTAGTGGAGATGATCATCTTTGGACCATTTGGACTGAGAGAGATCCTTCTGAACCCAGTTTAAAACCATGCCTTTACGCAAACGTAAGGCTTAGAATGGTCACTACGTTGGACTATTCAGGCCATGCCGCCATGGCTTGGTCATTACGTTGCGCGTCGAGATGATCGTCTCGCGACGTCGCGACGCAGATGAACTGGATCCTGGAACTGGATGATGAATGCCGGCAGATCCTTCCCTAGCTAGCCGGAGTTGCATCGAAGTTGCTCCTTTGTCTCTTATGTAGTCTAGTTGGAGGGAGCGGTGTTGCAATGAATTTATTTCCGTACCTTGCACTGGTGTAATCTGCGGTAGGAAATAGGTCAGCAAGTAGACTAGATTCGCCAGGCATATAGGTTTCAAAATTTCAGCAAAGAAGGTCCCTAACAACTCCAATCAAATATCTCCAAAACATATCTTCACACACCGATATTGTGTGTTTTTGAGAACACAACACCATGAACTTTACGAAATATGGGTGTCTTCCAGGCATCAGCTATAATAGAAACCGCAGTAAGTTCAGAAAATTTCAACTGATCATCATGTGTACCTGTACAGCCTTCCTAGGTGGTGAATACACATCTATTCTTTCAACATGGGGCCAAGATCCATTTCACACCCATGGCTCTTATATAATTTCACGGTGGACACAACGCAAAGTTTGTTTTGCACAAGGAAATGAGTCACCATGTTTCATGGCAACTCCATATTTTTTCATTATGGCGAAACTTAGATACTGATAACCTCGAGCAGATGTCTTCTAGCTGGGTATATGATTTCCGGCACTTATAGCAAACAAGACTCATCAAACATCTAGATACCATCCAGTACACGAACCTATAGTAGCTATGGAACATCATCACATTGCAGTTGTTTGGTTAAGTTCACCGAATCATCGAACTAACTTGGAAAACGTGGCATTCCGGTCAAAAGCGGCTAAGCAACTGTGATTATTAGAAGGTGGTGCCCCATAGTTAAACTGGTGTTTTAAATAGCTAATATTTCACTAGGGTTTATGGTAGACACGTCCATACTGCGTGATTTTTTAAGCACCGTATTGTAGCTCTTCTTCTTGCTGGTTCAACAATAATGTAACCCATCAACATAGCAGGCAAAAGCAGTTCATTGTTGTACCGTATCCATTTTGGTCGATTGAATCTCCATGTTGAATTAGATCAACTAATTGCTAGGCTGCATCTCATTTAGGTGGATTAAGTCTCCATTGTGATTGATTAAAGCCTCATGCTCTTGCTGTTGTTTTTCATGTTTCTTGCTGGAAAATCCTGGATTTCGTTGGTTGACACAGTTGACACCGACCGTGCTCATGGTTCATCCCCTAATTTTAACATGGAATTTGAAAAAATGAAATCCGCAAATGGTTTGTCTGATAATTAATCAGCTCTTCCCAATTGATGGTTATCATTTTTGAAAATGTCAATATTCTGGGAATATCCGGTCTCCAGACACACTCAAATCCATCGATGATTTCAACGATAGGGGTCCAACACAAGATGCCCAACAGAGTTTTTCGAGGATGTTGGTTCGCTGATAAGTTCTCCATAATTTCCAGGTCTCCGGTGTTGCTATAGCGAATGCACCCATTTTGATCCTTTTGTTTGGCTTCCTTAAGGGGCTATCACCGATTCGGCAAAGCCAATTCTTGGGCTTTCCAGTCGTGAAATTCCAGTTATAGCCCTTACAATAAACAGTTCTAAGTGGGATTATTTCATAATAAAATGAGATAACCTTTGCTTGCGAATTATAACTCATCCCATTTATAACTGTTAGGCCAGGGCCAATGTGTGTCAACTGGGGCTGCCGCATCCACAGAGCCATCGCTCCACAACTGGAACGACAGGGAATTGTTTGAACGAAACCACTGGAAAATGGTGAGAAAAAACAAGGAACATATGAACATGGGGACTGAATGGGATTTATACATAGCTGATTTATATTGATTTATGATAGCCAAGTTGATTTATAACTCCATTAACTTTATGCTTTCTTTAGAGGGAATATATCTGTACTTAGTGGGTTTTTAAAGGCACCAGTTTGTATGGATTTGCAACCACATGATCAGGGAGATTTACCCATCAATTATGAGGTTATGGATGGATACAGTTGGAATATATTTGGGATATGGTATATGTGGAATAAAGATAGCACACACGCGGCCCATAGCTCGCAATGCCCCCACAAAGTCGAGTTGAGAGGCTTTTAAAATGGGACCCCCTCGCAAGCTCATTAGAGTAGCCTCTGGTAAACTAACTATAGCTATGGAAAATCACAAAAATTAAGTTCGGTAAATCAACTATATAATCATAAATGTACCATGTTCAAGTTCGCAAACTGTTAGCTTTCCAGAGGCTGTGTACTTCACTCAACGGAGAAGGCCAAGAGTAGCATTTCATGATCTACTTGGCGCCCTGGCCCCCTGAGCTATTCAGCGATTGGTTTCAGGGAAACGCCACAGGAAACATCAATAGAAACATAAGACCCCCCATTCAAAAGTCAGTTC
Organism: Cladocopium goreaui; assembly: GCA_947184155.2. NCBI lineage: Eukaryota > Dinophyceae > Suessiales > Symbiodiniaceae > Cladocopium > Cladocopium goreaui. The sequence goes on along the minus strand of CAMXCT020001566.1, from coordinate 56,467 downwards.
TAAACTGAGGCTAAGCGATTTCCCATCGAAAAAAATCGATTTACCGAGCATTTATATTTTGGTTACCCAACTCTACCCGTATGTAGAGGCCTTAATCTCCATTTCTTCTGGCGCCTCAATGTTTAAGAGTCAACCCGACTTGATCCCACCATGGTTTATACCACCCATCCCATCAGTTACCGGTTACCAGTCAGTCTACCACATTATATGATATATGGGTAGATAAATCGATCGATGGATAGAGATAAATAACACACATTAATTTTCAATTCTCATTGTTTGCTTTGCAAACCATGGTAAGCTATGGTAAGCTCCAAAATTAAAACATTCATTTGTCATATGCATCCACGTCACCAACAAGTCGCGTTTTACCCAAATCTAATTCAGACATCATTTCTTCCACAAAGACAACTGGATTACTCGCCGGTCATCGAACGTGGCAGGCTGGGAAATCCCCTACATGATAATTGTTCCCGAATGCGTAGCAAGGGTTCCCGTTTCACTCTGGGGGTCTGGGGGTTGAGGGTGTGTTCGCTCGACGTTGCCGAACCGTCCGCAACCGTCCGCAACCGTTCACAGCCGTCCGCAACCGTCCGCGGTAGGTCCATATGGCCGTGCCTATGGGAAGTTCTGCAGAGGTGGTCATTTTTGGAGTTTTCAGACGTGTCGTTGCTTCGTTTCGCGTGGCAGGCGTGGCACTTCGTGACATTCAGACGTGTTCTGCAACGTGTCGAAAGTCGTTTTGCGTGGCAGGCGCAATACTTTTGCGACGTTTTCAGAAGATGTGTTGCAGTTTTCGTGGCAGGCGCAGCACTTTGGACGCGTCCATCGTCATTTTTCGTGGCAGGCGCAGCACTTTAGACGCGTCCTGTGGCGTGTTTTTTGTAAATCGCATTGGCAGGGCTGCGTCAAGTGGTGACAAGGTGCAAATTCCGTGGCAGGCGTGGCATTTTCTGACATGTGCTGAAAATTGACGGAAGCCTCGCACGAAACATCGATTTTGAGGTTGCAAATTTTCAGGTTCTAAGGAAAACTCGTAGGAAAACGTCGATTTTGAAGCTGCAAAGTGTGAAAAGTGGAGGATGTCTCGCACGAAATGCTCGTTTTGGTGCTCCCACCTGTCTCTTCTCGCGTCTCTGGTTTTCCCGTGGCCTCGCCGTGTCTATGGGGGAAGCTGCAAAACTTGTCTTTTTGTCATGTTGCCAACTGTGAAAATTGGAGGAAGCCTCGTACGAAATGCTGGTTTTTCTGCATGCACGTGTCTTGTCTCGAGTCGCTGGTTTTCCTGTGGCTTCGCCGTGTCTATGGGGGAAGCTGGAAAACCTTTCCTTTTCGAAGGTTTCCAAGGAGGTTGTCATGTTGTTTTGCGTGGCAGGCGTGGCTCGCTGCTTTTCCTGTGGCGTCGCCGTGTCTATGGGGGAAGCTGGAAAACATGTCCTTTTCGAATGTTTCCAAGCAGGTTGTCATGTCGTTCTGCGTGGCAGGCGTGGCACTTTGTGACATTCCAACCTGTTTGATAACGTGTGGAAAATATCAAAATTGGAGGAAGTCTCGCACGAAATGCTCGTTTTTTTTGCACCCACGTGTCTCGTTTCGAGTCTCTGGTGTTCCTGTGGCGTCGCCGTGTCTATGGGGGAAGCTGGAAAACATGTCCTTTTCGAATGTTTCCAAGCAGGTTGTCATGTCGTTTTGCGTGGCAGGCGTGGCACTTTGTGACATTCCAACCTGTTTGATAACGTGTCGAAAATGTCAAAATTGGAGGAAGTCTCGCACGAAATGCTCGTTTCTTTGTACCCACGTGTCTCGTCTCGAGTCTCTGGTTTTCCTGTGGCGTCGCCGTGTCTATGGGGGAAGCTCCTTTACACTCCACACTCCACAATTTACACTTTAGACCCCACACTCTACACTTTACACTCCACACTTTACACTTTGCACTTTACACTCCTCACTCCTCACCTGAGACTTTACACTCCACACTCCACACTTTACACTACACTCTACACTTTCCTCTCCTCACTCCTCACTCTACACATTTCACACTCCACACTCCACACTCTACACTTTACACTCCACACTCCACACTTTACACTACACACTCCTTACTTTACACTCCACACTTCACACTCCACACTTTCCACTCCACACTCCACACTTTACACTTTACACTCCTCACTCCACACTTTACACTCCTCACTCTACACTTTACACTCGTCACTTTACACTCTACACTCCACACTCTACACTTTACACTCTACACTTTACACTCTACACTCCACACTCTACACTTTACACTCTACACTCCACACTTTACATTTTACACTCCACACTCTACACACCACACTCTACACTTTCCACTCCACATTTCGCACTCCACACTTTACACTCCACACTTTACACTTTACACTCCTCACTCTACACTCCACACTCCCCACTTTACACACCACACTCCACACTCTACACTTGCCACCCCACACTCCGCACTCCACACTCCACACTTTACTGTGCACTCCATACTCCACACTTTATACTTTACACTCCTCACTCCACACTCCACACTTTACACTCCTCACTTTACACTCCTCACTTTACACTCCACACTCCACACTCTACACACCACACTCTACACTTTCCACTCCAGACTCCACACTCTACACTTTACGCTCCACACTCCACACTTTACACTTCACACTTTACACTCCACACTCCACACTTTACACTCCTCACTCCACACTTTACACTCCACACTCCACATTTTACACTCCTCGCTCCACACTCCACACTTTACACTCCACACTTTACACTCCACACTCTACGCTTTACACTCTACACTATACACTCTACACTCCACACTTTACACTTTACACTCCACGCTTTCCACTTTACACTCCTCACTCCACACTTTACACTCCACACTTTACACTCCACACTCTACACTTTACACTCCACACTTTACACTCCACGCTCTACGCTTTACACTCTACACTATACACTCTACACTCCACACTTTACACTCCACGCTTTCCACTTTACACTCCTCACTCCACACTTTACACTCCACACTTCACACTCCACACTCTACACTTTACACTCCATACTCCACACTCTACACTTTATACTCCGCATTCTACACTTTACACACTCTACACTCCCCACTCCACACTTTACACTCCACACTCCTTACTTCACACTCCACACTCCACACTCTACACTTTCCACCCCACACTGCAGACTGGTAACAAGGGAAACATGTACAAGACTGTTCAAATATAAACTATTGCAGAAAGGTATTGTGCGTGACTGCATAACCATGTGTTTTGACATCTGTACCATTAACATACGTGTGAGCATTCGGGTTCGTGGGCTTCATCTTGTTTTTTGTGGAAAACATAACTTCAAATTTGCATATGATCAATTGCCATATTTGATTACCAAAGGGTTATATGTGGGTTTGCTATAATTTACATATGGTACCCGCCCCGGTTATGTTTGTTGGTGTACAATTCGCAATAACGAGTGCGATACCATTCGAACCCTAGCTTTATGTTAGCTATGTTCACCAACTTAGCTATAAGATGCTATAAGATGCTATAAGTTTGTTTGGCGCACCACAGACACCTCGTGTTTAAAACGTGGGAATGAAGAATATCTCATTGAAAGTTTTGTTCCCATTAACCCCTTCATTTATGGGGGATTTCCCAGCCAGGTTTTATTACCAGAGGGTAATCGAAAACCAATCTGACTGCTGTCCGGACTTTTGACTGGTGCAGGAAACCCTTTTTGGGGACAGTTCTACTGAAGCCTGTTGCTCGCCAAACTTAGCTATATAACGTTTTGGGGCAACACCTAGTTACGTAGCCCCCATTGTAACTCCTCCAATTTCGCTATATCCCCAAAAGACACCATTTAAAAGCCACAACATATCCCCCAGTACACCATTTATCAATCCAACTTAGCCATCATAAATCATCTTTAAATTTAAATCACCTAAAGATCACCTCTAGTCATTCATAGTGAAACAAATGACCCATCACCTAACATATCATACCAATATGAATGGTATGGTTATACATGGGTTTATAACTGACCATAAATGGGGTGACTTACCGACATCCACAGCTGGTCTTTCGGGCCACTCTATTCCCAATAAATTAAATTACTTTACTTCGTGCGATCCCCACCATGACATTTATACATTCTGTTACTGGCATATCTTCTGGCATTCTATCTGGCATATGTTCTGGCATATCTTCCGGCATTCTATCTGGCATTCTATCTGGCATATCTTATAGCTTTCTATCTGGCATTCTATCTGGCATATCTTATAGCTTTCTATCTGGCATATCTTCTGGCATTCTATCTGGCCGTTGAGGTCCAGCGGTGCACACTGAGCTGGGCAGGTCCCAGGTTGAGGTCCAGCGGTGCACACTGAGCTGGGCAGGTCCCAGGTTGAGGTCCAGCGGTGCACACTGAGCTGGGAAGGTCCCAGGTTGAGGTCCAGCGGTGCACACTGAGCTGGGCAAGGTCCCAGGTTGAGGTCCAGCGGTGCACACTGAGCTGGGAAGGTCCCAGGTTGAGGTCCAGCGGTGCACACTGAGCTGGGAAGTTGGCAAAGAGCTTGGCGAAGAGAGTTGGCAAAGAGCTTGGCGAAGAGTTGGCAAGGCGGAAGTGGAGGTGGAAGTTGATGCAGACATGGTCGAGGAGAAACTGGAGGAGGCGGAGGAGGAGGAGGAGGCGAGGAAGAGGAGGAGGAGAAGAGCTAGCCGAGGAGGAGAAGAACAACTCTGATAAAATCTAACAACCCTCACCTGGCAGGTGGAGAATTCCATGAAATCCCACAAATAATCATGAAATCCCCCCCAAAAAACATAAAAACCCATCTAATTGGTGGTTTCAACCCCCTGAAAAATATTAGTCAGATTGGATCATCATCCCAACTATTGGGGAAAAAATGTTCCAAACCACCAACCAGCCATAAAAAGACAATGACATCCCATCAAAAAATCACAAAAGGAAATCATGATATCCCCGTTGTATCCCTAGTCCGCCCATTCCGCCCATGCCCCCGGCCGTTGCTCTCCAACTGCTTCGTCAGCGCCTGGGGTTTCATGGCTGGGATGTCATTTCAATGCCCAACGATACGGCGATACTTTATGGAAATATCTGCAATCTGGGGCCCCCAAACGTTATAAATTTGTTTATAAACCCCATGAACTAGTTCGATATATCTACAATAAACCACAACTATTGAAATTATAAACCAACTTAGCTAACTATGGGGCACCACATTGTGGGCAAATGATAATAATTTACCAGCCTGAAATGTTGAGCCATTTTGGGATGATGTCTTTGATTAACCATGATTCCAGGGTTCGGTTGCATTGACAAGTGATAATTTGCCCAGATATAATGGATGCACATCAAAGAAACCATAGGGATATCATGGAAATATTATTGGAAATACCAATAATTAATAATATCATTGGGGATGTCATGGGGATACAATGGGAATAATTATATCATTATTTAATGTGTTTTTTTAATGGAATTTAATGGGATGTAATGGGGATATATATGATGGGAATATAATGGAGATATAATGGCGATATTTTTGGGGCATATAATGGGGACAACGCCACGCAATGATCACCCGTAATACCACTTATGAATGTCAGTAAGTCACCGCATTGATGGAATTTTACCATCTGGTTATTTAACATAGATATGTAAAATCCATGATGAATGGAGGTTTTAATAGGAAAATAATCTGTACATGTGCAATTTTCCATAGCTATGTTAAATAACCAGAGGGTATATGATTAACAATATTTATAACAATAAGAACATAACTGGGGATTCAGGGCTTTGACTGTAGCTTATATCATGTTTTTTATGTTTTAATAGAATATAACACCACTTGTTAAGAGTTGTGCTTGTCTATTTTGCAATATGAGCTTGTTTGGAAAATTGGGCACCACAAAAATCCGACTGCTTGTCATCATGTCAAATATACCATGGCCATTTTAAAGGGGGTGTTTCCTGCAAAAAAAAACGCCATTTTCAGATACACCCAACATGGACAAAGTGGGATTTAATGAGTTCACAAAAGCTATCAGCTGACGGATTTTTCATGGGTTTCTGTTGGTACCATCTGGTTATTTAACATAGCCATGGAAAATCACCATGTTTAATGGGTAAACCATCTATAAATGTGCCATTTTCCATAGCTATGTTAAATAACCAGAGGGTAACACATAAAAACAAGCCAAGATTACTATATGGTTTTGCTTCACCCAGGACATCAATAGTGGTAAACCACCCCATGCTTTTCTGCAACAAAAACAATCAGAAGCCGAAACATGGTAATAGAGTGGTTAGTAGGTGGTGAGTACCCTGTTTCAAGTAGGATATCATCAAATGGGCGCATCTGAAAACCAGGCATACTCCCCAATATACGCCATGTTCATGATATGGATCAGCAAGTGGAGTATTTTCCATATTTTCTTTCAGGTAACAAACCCATATATCAATGATATCAACGATGAAATTGATATTGACACGTTCTTTTGTTCCCTAAATATTCAAGCACCAAGCCCATATATCAACCCAGAAAAAGAGAAAAACAACACACATCCTCACCCCAAGTTTCACCTGGGTCTTGGCTTTAAGTATGCTCCGCTCTTCCATCAGATTCTGCACCAATGCTTCCTGAATGGAATCCCCGGTGCTGCTTACATGTTGGCAGGTTTTCCAGAGATTCAATGTGCAGTGAAAGTCCTTTATCAGTTTTAAATGGTATAAAACAATAAACACAACTTGCGGCCACATTGTTGAAGCCTTCTAGCCTCTACCAGTTATTTTGATGAAAATCAATGGGTTATGACTGACACTAGATGGGGCTATCATTCACTTGTAACTGGTGGCCATAACTAACTGGTGGACTTTCCGACTGTTGTGAGGTCTTGCGGATTGGCAAGCGATGATGTCAGGTGGGTTTAGCTAATAAACAAAGGCGGGTAAAGTTTAAGCAGCAAACATGTGATGTGTTTTTTGCAACAACAATACGGATTCGCAAAACGTGATTTCTGATAGGAAGTTCGTATAATTACAACGGGGTGGTAGACATATTGACATAGTTAGATGGGTAATAAGATAAACATAAACCAACACAAATACCTTTGATGACAATTTATGTTGTGAAATCTCGAATCTATTTCCAGTTACCCTCTGGTAACATAGCTATTGAATATGACCATTTATAGTTGATTTAACCATCAAAAATTGTAATTTTCCATAGTTATGTTAGTTTACCAGAGGGTATATCTGATGCTCCCTGGGATGTTCCCTTCATGTTCCATGGAATGTTCCATCAACCAGCATCCCCAACGTCCAACGTGAGGGATTGGCCAGAACGGACTAAGTCCCTAGTCTTGATCGCAATTTCCGAAGTTTCGATGCTATACTGGTTGGTGGTTGACCTACCCCTCTGAAAAATATGACTTCGTCAGTTGGGATTATGACATTCCCAATATATGGAAAGTCATAAAAACCATGTTCCAAACCACTAATCAGTATATAGTTATGTTGGTTGATGTTGGTTGACTTTTCGATATTTCTCTTCAACCACCATAAACCAACATGTCCGCGGTGGCTTCACTGATAGCCATCAAATCTGAAGTGCCACACCTTGGCTTGGAAGTCAATCTCCATGGCCCTGACGTTGACTGAAGTCCCACAAGATGAGGGGCGTATCACCAGAGCTAAGGTGGTTTATGGGTTAACTGTTTTTTTAATGGGAAAGAGATCTATAGTCTCTACGTAGTCAAAGGGGCGTATGGAGTACACATGGGATTTATGGTAGATGTATCGAACGCGATCATCGGGTGTATAAACAATTTGGCACTGCGGGACACCACGTTGTGGGTAAGATGGACCAAACAAAAATCAGGTTTTACCATGTTTTACCCAGGAAGTACAGGGGGACGTGTGGATTAGTTGGCTAGTCTTGCGGTAATGTGGTTAATGATCTATATATCAAACCAACACACAAGACTGGGACCGGGGCACATTGTACTGTTTGTATGCAAGTGCCATGTGTGGTTTTGTTTGCAAAGTGAGGCTTTGAATCTTCATTTACAGTATGTTGGAGTATGGGTCAAATTTATGTACCAGTAAAATTGAAAATTGAAACAAAAAAAATCCCTCAATCTTCAATTTCGATCTGTACCCATCTCAAAATCTACATATGATGTCCCATCATCCATCATTCTCCCATGATATCTCCACTATTCCCCGACATTATCTTAGTCTTGTCCCCCATTATGGCTGGTTTCGTTTCCATTTCCACTTCCATGTGTCAGATTCTTTGGTTAGATCTCCGTTGTTGTTGCTTCAATCCATCAAAATCCAATTAAATTCCATTAAAACTGTTATATCCATTTATTTCGGTAAATTACAATATTTCATTACCCTGAAAAAAAAGGTTTTATAATATATAATGTACAGTTTAAAATATATTATATATATATTATATTACTATATTATATCAAATATAAATATAATATATAGTGATATCAAATTGAAAACAAATAAATATATATATATATAGACAAAAATATATAAAATGTTAAAATCATAAAAACAAATGTAAAATAATATACAACAATAAAAAATAAAATATAATAATATATAATCATTAAAACAGATAGCAAATAATAAATGATAATATAAAAATAATAATAACAAATTAAAAAATGATATTTTTAACATATATATATATTTAGTAATAGACAATTATTTTTAGTAATATATAATCATATTAAATAAATAAATATATATATAATCATTAAAAAAATGTATCAATAATAAATAATAATATATAATAATATATAATGGTAGAAAAACATATTTAATAATATTTTTTTTTAAAAAAAAATAATAATGTATAGTAGTAGAAAAACAAATATAATAATATAGAATAATAAAAAGATATATATATATACACATATTTTACTAAACATAATAAATAGTAATATAAATTAAACATGAATAGAAATATATAATCATAAAAAAAACAATAAATAAACATATATAATATGATAATATATTATCATAAATAATAATATATAATAAATAACAAATCATAAACCATAAAGTAAAAAGTAAATAATAATATATACTAACAACATAATAAATAGTAATTAAAAAAATAAAAATATATAATCATATAAAATAATATAAAATAATAAAAAGTAATATATAATAATATAAAAATATATATACTATCCTATATAATAATATTTAGTCATATATAATCAAATATAATAATAAATAGCAATTGATAATCAAATAAAACAATATATATTGAGGATGATTCCTCTTACTAACCACGATTTCCCAGCTCACAGTCCAGGTCGACCTGGTGCCAGGCCCGGCCTCTCGTGAGCTTTGGTGGCCCGGAGTTCACGTTCCTCCTCGCGCAGCTTCTCTTGGAGCTCGTCCTGGAAGACAAAGGCGCAGGGACTGGGACCCTATTGCCGAAAAAAAACGTTATTTATAAGGATTCATAAGGATTTATAGGGATTTATAGTGATTTAATGGGATATTAATGGGGTATACCCTCTAGTAAACTAACATAGCTATAGAAAATTGCCATTTATAGTGAGTTTTCCCCGAAAAAAAATTGTGATTTTCCATAGTTATGTAAACGTTTACCAGAAGGTAAACTGGGATTATTTCATGATAACCAACTAGTTATCTTAGTTATAGGATAACTGTTTTTTGTTGGCCATAACTGCGGCTACTTGGAGGATTCTCATGGTGTATCATCCCTGGAATTGGTGGCTTTAACCACCCAGATATTCTGGGTTTAACATGGTTGAATGATTATATAACAAGAATACATAAACCAATTAGGACAAAATTGGAAAACAATTCTATATTACAATATATCAATAATACTGCAACAATTCTATATCACAATATATCAATAATACTGCAAAATAAACAAGTACTCTTTTGGTGCTTGATAATCATTATGATGGGAATATATAACCAATGATGATGGGGATTGACTTTGCTAATGAAATGAATATGACACCACTTGGAGGGTCCATCCCGCTGAAAAAATGGTGGGGTTACTTGGTGGTTCAACCCACTTAGTAATTTGAAACCCCAGTTATAAGTGGACTAACCCTACTTATCCCATAGAAACAACCAGGGTTATACCCCACTTACTAAATGGGATGAGCCACCAATAGTTCACCCTCTTATATAGAGGATAACCACACAAAATGATCACTTACTAGGGTTAAGAGTCAGTTATGATCCGTGGGATGATCTTTCAAGTACGGTAGAATGCGGTAGAAGTCGGGCTTTCATGCCATTCCCCAACTAACAATTCCACCATGCAATCATTTTTAGTGGAACGTAGTCTTCCAACCTCCAGCTTATGGCAGAGTCTTTGTTAGTTTTAGGGGGTGGGTGATTTATAAATATATATATAAAGATATAAACATATATATATACATATTTAAATAAATACATATACATATGTATATATACATATGTATATATACATATGTATACACATAAATAAATATAAATTAAATATATATATATATACATACATACATATATATGCTAACGCCTCCGTTAGCGACCCCATAGCAATATTGTCGACGCGTGCTTTGGCCACGTCAGACTCTCAGAGGGGAAGCTTTGGTTCGACAACGCTTGGTTGCACTTTAGCTGGGCTTAGTGGCTTGTTGTATCTGTTCTTGCTTCTACCCACATGAGTTGACAGGGGTCGGGTTGGGGTGGGGTGGGGGGGTGGTGGGGGGGGCATGTTGACGTTGGTATGAAGTTGCATCGGATGTGCACGCTACGTTGGACATAGGGTTGGGTGGGTTGGGTGGGGTGGGGCATGTTGACGTTGGTTTGAAGTTGCATCGGATGTGCACGCTACGTTGGACATAGGGTTGGAGTGGGGTGGGGCATGTTGACGTTGGTTTGAAGTTGCATCGGATGTGCACGCTACGTTGGACATAGGGTTGGGTGGGTGGGGTGGGGTGGGGCATGGTTCAGTCAGTGTGGGAAGTGGTTCAGTCAAAGTGAAAGGCAAACGAAAGCTCACTGGGACACAATTGCTCGATCAGGTGTGGCGCCATCTGAAAGCCACCAACAGTTGGGATATAACCCCTATCACTATGAAGTCATATCCGCTTATAAGTGGAACTGCGATTCCCCAATTCTCTGATAGTCACAACGGCAAAGCCTCTTTATTGTCACTTATAGCAAATGGGTAATTAATCACCATCTTTGCATGTTTGCAAGTTCCCTGCGCGTGGTGAGTCCCAAATCTAAATAGAACCCATCCCACCAGGTGGTTCTTCACCCCACGGTAATTTCATAGATCTACTATAATCCCAAACGATAACCAAATTATGTTCACCAACTTAGCTAATATAAATCAACTTTGAATCCCAAGAAATCCTAGCGTTACTTGATTAAACCGGTTCAAGCTCACCAACCTAGCTATCATAAATAAAACTATAAATCCGATGAAATCCCAACTTTGTTGCTTGATTAAATCGTTTAAATCCACCATACCTTCCAATGAATTCCCTTCAGCTTGGGGCCCCCACACAGCTGCTCGATTCCGACATCTGGCGTTGCAAACTCGCGACGCTGTTGCGTCGCGAACCTGGCCGAACAATTACAGCTTTGCCCCTTAACATTCATGATGGGATTATAACTCCTATATGACAGAATAGGGGGGCAAAATTTCCATGTAAAATAGGCATTGTTTGATAGTTTATGTTGTTTATGCTATTTATGTTTCAAGTCTTGTGTTTTTGTGTCCCTTTTTTGGTTTCATTTTATTTGCTTTGTTTCTGCCACAGTACTCTTCAACTATGTCCAGCTGTTTAATTCTTATTGAGTTTGATTCTAAAAACTGCAAATAGTACAGGATAGTAGGGGTGGAGTTATGATTCCAATCCTCCATTCAGATTCTGATTCTGTAAAGTGCATATAGAACAGCATAGTAGGGATATAGAGTTATGATCCAAGTCCTCCATAAAGATTTTGATTATGTAAAGTGTGTATGTGTATGTGTATATATATATGTATGGAACCGTATAGTAGGGCTACCTTTAAGCCTTTAATATTCTTTTGTTTCTTCTGGTGATTTCTAGGGATCTTTACGGATCTGGTGATCTCCAGGGATCTTTCTGTAGGGATGTCTGGGGATCTCTAGGGAAATCTCGTGGGATCTCCAGGGATCACCATCTCTGGGGGTCCTTGCAAATCTCCACACAATTGCAGGAATCTTTGAGGATCTCCAGCAGGAATCTCCAGGTATCTCTTGGGATGTCTAAAGATCAGAAACAAGTGAGAAACAAGATCTAAAGGAATTGCCAGAGACCCAACCCAAAAAAAAACATTTCTAATATAGCTTTTAGACGGGGGGGTCCCCAAAAAAAAGTCGACCCCCCTCCCCCTCAGGCTATGTACTACATTTAGTATTGTTTTTTTCCTTAGATTCCCTAGGGGATCTCTGGGGCATATACAGTACATACTACCAAAATCCAGCAAACCTATCATGTCGTTAGGAAACTCTTAGCAATTCCGTGGCTGTCATTTGATAGGAAATGCTGATGCAACCAACCGCTGGCTAGTATAGGTATATTACATCTAAGTGCTAGGTCATGTACAATGCAAGTATATGTATATATATGTGTGTGTGTGCACAGTGCGACTATATCAATACAACAAAAAGATCTATGTGCACATCCTAACTGTTCATGCATCCATCCCCCTTATTTATTCAACATATGTATGTTTGCAAGTGTTTGTATATGTATAATTAAGCTGATAATTGATAACAGCTACAAGGTGGTGCCCCCCCAGTTATTTTTGTTGGTTGATGAACCCCATGACACCCAAAAAACTGGCATTTAACAGACACCCAACAAAAACAGCAGCTGGGCCAAAAACCTGATGTGTCCAGTCGCACCACATTAAAAAACTGCCGAAGTCTTTGAGCTGGCAATAGCCAACGCTGCTACAGTCTGTCACGGACATGAGAAGGGTGGGCCCCCTTCCCAGAAATGCATGCATTGATTCGCCCAATTGTTTACCGCTTCAAAATCCGGCTCCGTTGCAATGTTATTTCAACAGCCGCACTCTCTTGAGTTGACCTACTTAGTTCAACCAACTGAGCCAACACCGGGCTATCCGACTGTGTACAACTGTCTTGCAACCATGGTTCCAACCAGTTCCAAGCATCTAAAGGTAGTATAGTTTAGTTGTCGATCCGAGTGTTGTTGTTGTCGTGGTGGTTGTGGAGGAAATCCATATGTTTGTTCATTAGGATTCCCATTGTCGATGCTTAAATCACAATTTTCTTGGCTGGATAATCACTGTCCCAATTCAATCATCATTAAAATCCGGTTGTTGACCTTTACATTTCCCGTTTATCTTGATTTATCTTGGATAATCTTCCAGCCACCTGCAGCAATGGCTTCTCTCCAGTGCGGCCCCATGCATTCGAACAATTCCTGCAACGCGACGACGTGTGTAGGAGGAAATGCTCAATGGACAGCAACCACAAAAAGATGCGGAACAGTTGATGAGGAAAAACTATTCGATCGTGGAAACACTTGTTGTGTGGGGGTGCTATGGGCTGCTAAAAAGGAAAACTGTCAATACTCCATGGCTTTACCGGTACAAACCAATCCTGGGACGATGTAAACTTCAGTAACAAACATGAAGTACAAATGTCATACAGTATTCTCGGAAAACCGAATCGTTGAAACCGAACCGGCACAGAAAACTAGGATCCGAACCGGGCATGGAATTTAACTGCATGGGGAAAGCCTTATTCAAACCGAATGGCCCCAGGTTCCATTTTGGTTTTGATTATGTCAGATGCAGGATTGCTGTGAACATGTGCGGTTTATATTGGCCTACACCCGGGCTCATCACAAGCAACTCCACACAAGTACACGTGCTGCTGCATCTGAAGTCTTGTGAATGGATGAAGGTCGACCCTTGCGGTCACCTCGCAACCAACTCATGCACCGCAGACTTGTCCTGGTCGACGGCGAGGAAGAGGTTGTTGACACCCATGGTGATGCCAGTTCAAACAAGGTGCTAGCCGAACTAAATCGAACCTGCAGATTGCTTACTTTAAGCTGGCTCACATCTTGGCAGGCATGCTGACAACAATCCTTCTCCAATCAATAATTAAGCCGTGCCCATGGATCCTCCTCATACAGCTCCCCCTGCTATGCCGTTGACGAAGCGAGGCACAAGGACTACAATGGGGTGCTCGCCGCAGAACATACATCTTGCACACATCTTCGAATGTTCCATCACGTATGGCCTTGCCCACTGCCAAACTCAAAAGTTCCTGCGGCTCCCCCAGCGAGTTCTGCATTGGAGTTGCACTCAGAAGCAACCGTTTGCTTTGCAGCAATGCTGCCGGAATAGGGCAACAAGAACAAATCTTTCACGACTGGAGCCTCCTATCCTCAGAACCGCCAACCCTGGGACATTCCAACCCTATACGCCAATCAAACTAACCCTGGAGCCTTGTAAACTTGGAAACTTCAGCAATGTTCTGCCTATCCAAGCTCGCGCCGTACAGCCAACTCACCGGAATTCACAGCCCAAAGAGGTTTCATCGGAACAGGACGTGCCAAGAATACCAGTGGATCCACGCGAACCTCACCTTTGTCCTTATTTTTGAGAAACCACTGGTCCATTGGTTTCCCATATTTATCTCGGTTTACTGGCCACTTATATTTGTTGGTTTACGTAAAAACCCCATTGGGTATGATTATGTCTACCATACACATCAGTAAAGCCTAGTGACATAAATGAACTTAACTATCATAAATCTCATACCCGAATGTCAGTTGGTTATAGCAAGATGTTTTCCTGTTCAAAGCCAAGGCGGTGCCCCCAAACGACAGCAACGTTTATCAACTAACAAACATAACCCGGTACTGGCACCACCTTGTACCTTTACGAAGTGCCGGTCACCGTCCCATGTAAACCGTTGACATCGCCGCGTCCTCGACGACTTCGCCTTCCTCCTCCTTGCGGTGCTCGGAGTTGGTTCTCTATATATGGATCAAGCGGAGGAGGTTGACCAACAAATAATTTTTAACTATTTTCAGTATATATATATATATATATAACTAGTAAATTATTGGTGGGAAATTGAGGAATATGTTTCGATTGACACACTGATCAATGTGGAAAATGGCTGGGCGGTTTGATTAATGGTGATCTAAGGGTTTTTTTGACCAACATGAGGGTGTCGACCAACAGAGAAAACAAAGTTCATCCACCAACCTGAAATGTTGGGTGATTTGGGGCCTCGGGGAGTGATTTGGACTGGGAATTGCTCATGGGGGTAACGATAAAACACGCAAATAATCCGAGTGGATTCCGCAGTTCTGGTGGGTTCACCAAATTGGAAAATAACAAAATCTTCAGCAAATTCATCAAGCTGAGGACAATTAAACTATTGGATTATTGATTGAGATTGTTGTTTGATTTTTGGATTACTGGATTCCGGTTGTTATTCCAAATCAATCCAGCCAAAAACTACTTTACTTCGAGTGACCCCCAGCATGACACACTATTCTGACGCATGACATTGTTTTTGACATACAATCTGGAAGTATATATGGCATATGTAAATATATATATATATATATTTATTTATTTATATACTCTGACATTCTTTCTGGCATGTACTCTGACATTCTGTCTGACGATCTTTCTGGCATACACTATGACATTCTATCTGACCTTCTTTCTGACATTGTATCTGGTATATATATATATATATTCTGACATTCTGTCTGGCATTCTCTCTGGCATGTGTTCCGGTCCAGGCGTGTTGGGTCCAGGCGAAGCCCACAGGAAGCAAGGGGCAAGGGAAGGAGTGGGGAAGTGAGCAAGACCTCAGGAGCTGCACCTGTGTTAAAATCTAGAGACCCTCACCTGCCAGGTGGGAAAAATAGAAATCTAACAAGTAGTAAGATACAACAAAATCCATTGAACACTACAGCGAATGAGCAAGCACTTTAACATCATTTAACTAGTTGCGAAGGTTTATGAATGGTGGATTCAGAATATGGGATCTTGCGAAAAATAGTGAAAATATGTTAAAGTTGGAAAACGTTCTCATGCTTTCTCTGCCCGGTAAGGGGTGCGTTCAATCCTATGAAAACAAACCAGGCGCTCCTAGAACCCCAACTTCAGCTAAAAGACACGTGTTTTAAATGATTTGGTCTGGTCAGATGTTTGGCATTCTGGGGTTTCTCAAAATCCCGAAACTCACCACCTCGAGCAACACCGCCTCCCACCCCTCCAGACCTTGCCTCCAGATCCTTCCTCAGCATCAAAGCAACAACGGACTGGGTATTGCAGATAAACATTAATTAGTCAGGCTTTCACGCAACAGCAACAACAACAACAACAGCAGGAATGGTTACTGTACCACAATATAGAAGGACTTCAATGATTCCACGGAGAAGAAACTGTCGATCTGACTGTGAGAAAAACATCATGCCGGGGCATCCTGTTAAAGATGATCAAATCCCATGTGCTTGGTCACTTGGATATGGCCCTCCAACTTTCCCAATCTTATTCCACATGTGCGTCGAATGAGCAAGATCTTGGGCTTCCTAAAAGGACATTAGCAGGTGGTATTATATACCTATATCTTCAGTTTACCTATATAGAAATATGAGGAAATATGTGTTTCAACCCATCTCTTCTGACTTTGACCAACTTTTCATCAATCAGAAGCTTTGACTCATCCCTGTGTTCTTCTGACGTGTCTCTGCGTTGAGATCCTGGTATCCCTTCTGTACTTAGATGGGCCGTGGGATTAGCTAACTAGTTAGTAAGTGGGCTATAAACTACTTATATCCTAAGTATAATCCACTTACTAACTACTTAACCAGCTCCATGGCCCATCTAAGTAACTTTCAGTGCAATTATTTTCCACTGATCTCAGATAATACATTACATGCTGTAGTCAAAGCTGATTCAGTTTAAGCCCTAACGCTAATTTTTTATGGTCACAGAAGGGGTCATCATTCCATAAATGGTGTGACTTTCGGACCTATATTATAATAATGGTATTTCGGGCCACAACTGTTGGAATTATTCTTCACCTGTAGATGCATGACATCACGGGTGGGAAGCCTGGTGTTGGTACCCTTCTCTCACTAAAATAGCTGCTGTATAGCTGAAAGCGAACCCCTTCAATGGTATCTCTTGCAGCTCTCACACCACAATGGATGCGATTGGTCTTGGCATCTATGACACCCGATGCTAGCGCCGATCCTCACTTTGCACTGGACGCAAAATTTAGCCCCAACCGAGCAGCCAGTCGGATAGCCAGTCGGATAGCCAGTTGGACAGCCAGTCGCCAGTCGGATTCCGCTTGCACTTGTCAGCGAACAGGAAGCCCTTGATCTTCACAACCTTGATCATCACAATCATGGCCACCAACATCTCCCGGCATCTCGATACTCAAATGAAAACCCTTCCTCCACCTTAGCTTCCCCATCGTTCGGAAGCTCGTGCAATTGCTGCATCGATCTTGCGTTCTCGGATTCTCGGCTCTGCTTTTCGACTTTCAATTCTGCATCTCCATCCTATATATGTGCTAGGGTCAAAACATGGTGTATATGGTTTATGGTCATCCCGTGCCATGGGCATTCAACCATAATGCCTATCTAAATCCCTATTAACATGGAATCCAACTAGCTTGACTATGGTACGCATATTCAGGAGTCTTTACAAAACACATGCTGAAGTAGAAAGCCAGTTTAAACTCCCCCCTGCTAAGTAGACACTTCTGGCCGTTTATCCGTTAAACTTCAGCTATAACCTCATTTATGGAATTATAACTTTATAACCATTTATAAGTGGTTTCTAGGGCTCAAACTGTAGACATCAAATACAATGTGGTGCCCCATAGTTGGCTAACTTGGTGCCAATAACTTCAACAATTTGGTTTATGGTATATCGAACTAGTATTCATGGAGTTTATAAACCAGCATCACTGGGGGGGCACCACCTTATATGCCCAGCTCCACGGTCCCCGTCGAGGTCCCTTTCCATCGCTAGTCCCAACAAAAACGCCCAGTGTCACGTAGAAAAATGTCTTCCAAAACAACAAGGCACAAACACACATGCTTTGTCATATCTATTAAATTACACACATATAATATATATATATATTTATATGTATTTATTTATTTTTAATTTCCGGGAACACCACTGTTCTTTACAATGTGCCACCCCCCAGTTGTGGTTGCTGGTGTGCAAGATGATATCTACCATGAACATCCATAAGCCATGTTCTCAATCTACTCATAGAACATCTGCTCGACTTCCAAAATCACAACTACTAATCTGACATTTTTGGTCAAATCCTTCAAGATGATGTTCCCTCCCCAGTTTCACGTTGGTGTTAACCACTATGAACTAGTTCGATAATCTACCATAGACATCCACCATACTTCATCTAGGCAAATCTTCACCAACTTAGCTCTCATAAATCAGCGGTCCCACTCAATCCCCATATTTTCCTGCTGAAATCACCATTTTCCTGTGGTTTTCCAATGGTTTTCACCATTTTCCTCTGGTTTTCCTATGCTTTTCCAACGGTTTCCATCATGTTTGCTGCTTATAACATATCAATCTCAGTCCCTAGAACACATCACCCATCCCCCCGAGGTCCAAGGCTCCGATCTGCTTCCAAGAGTTTCTCAAGGTGGCTCCACAGTTGTGGATCCTCAGGGTTCGCGTCCAAAAAATAATATGGGAAGTGTATGAGAAATATATGGATGAAAAGGAAAAACATGTATGGGAAACTCATGGACTATATGGCAAATATTTGGCAAACATATGGGAAACTCCCGGAAAACAAACCATGGAATGCACGGAATTTGTATTGGATTTCCCGAGTATATCCGTGGTGAAATGTTTGTTGGGTAAAAACACCGAATTTTATAATTCCAGATATATCTGCCATGAACTACAACTTGAGTATTGTACAAGAATTCACTGTAAGAATTTGAAGGGCTCCAATCCAAGGCGGGCTACATAGTTTCAGCTATACCAAACACATAGTACTTTAAGAAGTTGAGGGACCCTGGAATAGGATTGCCAAATTCTTAAATTACTGCTTATATATATATATATATGTGAGGTTTGCAATTCCCTTTGCGGTTCATTTTTTTGTGTTGTGACCCCTTATGGTCTTATGGGATGAAATCGGGCTATGCAGAAGAACGATTTTTCAAGCTCCAATTTTTTTTTTGCACATGCTTGGACTGCTTCCAATCCATGAAGCCAAGCCTTGCAACAACTCTGACAAGTTGCATGCGCGGTGTGATGGTGAAAGGGCAGACTACAGGAAACCAAGAAAATGACATAGTGACAGACCCTATTAGATGCCGAAAGAGTCCGCTGCCGGGATTTGAATCTCCAACCTTCAAGCCTGAAGTCCAACACCCTGACCATTATGCTACAGGAACCTTGCCTTCAAGGAATTTTGCCTTCTCATTCTCTTTCTTTGCCTTGGCTGCCAAGGGATGGGTTTAGCATGGGCAGCTGCGAAAAATCAATTTTTCACGCTCTGAAAAATTGTTTATTTTCTTCGCCGCTCTTATGAGACTCAGAGAAGCCCGGCTTTGCAAACAACAAATTTTCAGGCTCCAAAAAAAAAAATGCATGCCTCTTGTCAAATTTTTTAAGCTCGCTCCAAATTGTGCAGATGCATGTAATACATAACTAAGAACGCTCTAAGAATTTGAAGGACCCTCGGCCTCTTGTGGTGTAAATTTGCCTTCAATAAAAAAAAAGAATTTGAGGGACCCTGGGCCTCAAGCTTTCGGATTCTTAACCAGCTCTCGGGCTGTATGATGACTGAGGAAACAAACCAGGGCTTATTGGTTTCTTTGACAATTTCGGTCCCCTAAATCCAGCGGTGTATCATCAAGTAAGAGGCCACGTGGGGGTATGCCCCAATTTTTTTCCAGACACCGCCATATGTTTGACTAATTGCTGGCCAATCTGCGATTTTTCCTTTCCAAACAAAACTAGTTTGTAACATATCCATTTCAAGTTAACCCGGAATTTGGGGATCCTAAACAATCTCAAGCAGGGCAAACCAAATCACCAAGAAATCAACCATTCGACCCGGATTGGGAATGTTTAATGCTTGGGTGTCGCACATCAACTGTAGAAGCAAAGGTGCCCTGAAACTCTTACAGGAGGGAGATTAGAATACATGTGAATTTGACACCCTTTTTGCTATGACCCCTATAGAATATGCTCCGGGAAAACTCAGGAA
Source organism: Cladocopium goreaui (assembly GCA_947184155.2). NCBI lineage: Eukaryota > Dinophyceae > Suessiales > Symbiodiniaceae > Cladocopium > Cladocopium goreaui. The sequence continues at coordinate 36,072 of CAMXCT020001566.1, read as the reverse complement.
GTAAATCAAAACCCAGATATTTGAGTTCAACGCCCAAAAATCAACTTGGTCTCGGAACTTCCAGGACAATTCTTATACATATGGTCGTTTCTTGAAATAGGGGTGACATCGGGCAAATCGGAAAGATCAAGCAAGTCTGCCCACGATGCAAGGAGTCTCTTCTGTGCAATCTCAAAACGCACTATCCAGTGCACGAATTCATTCTGGCCTCGGTATGTGCGAAACATCTGGAGGACTCTCTTCACGAAGTATGGTCTCAATGTGTCCTTGAAATGGGCAAGGCCACGATCTGGATCTCGTAGTAGGGCCTTGCCAAGCATTGACTTGCAAAATGAAGCTGCTCCTACAAGTGCATTTTTGAGTGATGGGCCATGCTTGTCTGCATCTAATGTGGTGATGCCTAACCAATCATCTATCAAATCTTCATATTCAAACCAACTAGATTGGCCATCAAATTGAGGAGGTATTACCCAAATCATCAATTTTAGATTGGGATTTCCTATTTAAAACCAACCATTTGCGGATACCCCCATTTATGGAAACCCCCACATGTTCATATTAAACCAATCCACAAGGATCTAAGTTCTGTTCCGTCAGTTAAAGCCTTAGAAACCAGCTATAACTGGTTACAAATGGGTTTCTCAGTTCATATGTCAATTATTTCCCTGGTTGGTGGTTTTGACCATCTTGAAAAATATTTGTCAGTTGGGAAGGATTATCACATATATGATGGAAAATGAACAAATGATTGAAACCACCAACCAGTTTCCTGTACCACGGGAAAACTTCTGCCAACGATTTCCCCCTACAACGGTCACGACAACGTCGAACTTCTCCGTCCAAGTCGCAGGGCGACTCGCTGGAGAAGACGTCGGCTCCTCGAAGTCACCGCTGATGGCCTCGCTGCTGGCCTCGGAGCCGCGGAGTTTCCAAGCGAATTGTTTATCTGGTTGCTGGTTTCATGGTTAATATACTGTTAATATACTGTTAATAATGGTTAATATATGGTGAATGATGGTTCATAACATTTTCTGGTTGGTTAATACGTGGCTAATATACTGTTAATATACTGTTAATATACTGTTAATAATGGTTAATATATGGTGAATGATGGTTAATAACATTTTCTGGTTGGTTAATACGTGGTTAATATACTGTTAATATACTGTTAATAGTGGTTAATATATGGTGAATGATGGTTAATTACATTTTCTGGTTGGTTAATACGTGGTTAATATACTGTTAATATACTGTTAATAATGGTTAATATATGGTGAATGATGGTTAATAACATTTTCTGGTTGGTTAATACGTGGCTAATATACTGTTAATATACTGTTAATAATGGTTAATATATGGTGAATGATGGTTAATAACATTTTCTGGTTGGTTAATACGTGGCTAATATACTGTTAATATACTGTTAATAATGGTTAATAACATTTTCTGGTTGGTTAATACGTGGCTAATATACGGTTAATATACTGTTAATAATGGTTAATATATGGTGAATGATGGTTAATTACATTTTCTGGTTGGTTAATACGTGGCTAATATACTGTTAATATACTGTTAATAATGGTTAATATATGGTGAATGATGGTTAATACAATTTTCTGGTTGGTTAATACGTGGCTAATATACTGTTAATATACTGTTAATAATGGTTAATATATGGTGAATGATGGTTAATAACATTTTCTGGTTGGTTAATACGTGGCTAATATACTGTTAACATACTGTTAATAATGGTTAATATATGGTGAATGATGGTTAATAACATTTTCTGGTTGGTTAATACATGGCTAATATACTGTTAATATACTGTTAATAATGGTTAATATATGGTGAATGATGGTTAATACAATTTTCTGGTTGGTTAATACGTGGCTAATATACTGTTAATATACTGTTAATAATGGTTAATATATGGTGAATGATGGTTAATAACATTTTCTGGTTGGTTAATACGTGGCTAATATACTGTTAACATAGTGTTAATACTGGTTAATATATGGTGAATGATGGTTAATAACATTTTCTGGTTGGTTAATACGTGGCTAATATACTGTTAATATAATGGGTAATACTGTAATTATATGGTGAATGATGGTTACTGAACCATTTCTGGTTGTTAATACGTGGCTAATATCGGTTTATTATACTGTTAATAATGGTTAATATATTGTGAATGATTGGTTATTACAGTTTTCTGTTTGGTTAAGACGTGGCGAATATACTGTTAATATACTGTTAATAATGGTTAATAATGGTTAATATATGGTGAATGATGGTTCATAACATTTTCTGGTTGGTTAATACGTGGCTAATATACTGTTAATATACTGTTAATAATGGTTAATATATGGTGAATGATGGTTAATAACATTTTCTGGTTGGTTAATACGTGGCTAATATACTGTTAATATACTGTTAATAATGGTTAATATATGGTGAATGATGGTTAATAACATTTTCTGGTTGGTTAATACGTGGCTAATATACTGTTAATATACTGTTAATATACTGTTAATAATGGTTAATATATGCGTCTGACTAAACAATATGACTCTGGTTCTATAACATTTACTTCTGAGTTGGTTACAAATACCGTGGCTAATATACTGGAATATACTGTTAATATACTGTTTAATAATGGTTAAAATATATGCGTGAATGAATGGCTCTTAATAACATTTCTTCTGAGTTGGTTACTAACGTGTCTAAATATCGGTTATATCTGTGTTAATAGTGGGTTAATATTATGGCTGAATGATGGTTTAATAACATTTCTGGTTGGGGGGGTTAATACGTGGTTATATACGGTTAATAATACTGTTTATAATGGTTAATATATGTGAATGATGGTTATAAAATTTTCTGGTTTGGTTAATACTGGCTAATATACTGTTAATCTAGTGTTCTACTGGTTATATCTTTGACACTGATGGTTAATAACATTTTCTGGTTGGTTAATCCCGTGGCTAATATACTGTTAATATAATACTTTTAATATGGGTTAAATATATGGCTGAATTATTTTTAATAACATTTTTCCTCCTGCGTTGGTTATACGTGGCCCTAATATATACTGTTAACATACTGTTATACTGGTTAATATATGGTGAATGATTCGGTTAATAACATTTTCTGGTTGGTTAATATCGTGGACTAATATACTGTTAATAATACTGTTAATAATGGTTAATATATGGTGACTGATGGTTAATAACATTTTCTCTGGTTGTTTAATACTGTGGCTAATATACTGTCTATATCGGGTTAACATCTGTTCTAATGGTTAATATATGGTGAATGATGGTTCATAACATTTTCTGGTTGGTTAATACGTGGCTAATATACTGTTAATATACTGTTAATATACTGTTAATAATGGTTAATATATGGTGAATGATGGTTAATAACATTTTCTGGTTGGTTAATACGTGGTTAATATACTGTTAATATACTGTTAATAGTGGTTAATATATGGTGAATGATGGTTAATTACATTTTCTGGTTGGTTAATACGTGGTTAATATACTGTTAATATACTGTTAATAATGGTTAATATATGGTGAATGATGGTTAATTACATTTTCTGGTTGATTAATACGTGGTTAATATACTGTTAATATACTGTTAATGAATGGTGATTATATATATGGTTAATGATGGTTAATAATAATGACTGGTTGCTGGTTTCAATCCCTCTGAATCATATTAGTCAATGGGAAGGATTATCCCATATATTATGGAAAATAAACATGTTTGAAACCACCAACCAGTTACTATGTGTAGATTATACGAAACCTCTATTTTTGTGAATGTTCAATGTGAATCAATGGAACATGGGTTAACTATTGGGTTCATACCTAGTGTATACCACGAATGGAATGATCACAACCACCATGTATAAATGATCCACTGCAGAGTTTTAACTAATTGGCTTATTGATTGCATAATGGGATTGTTCATGGGATGTATGGCTAATTGTTGAAGACTCAACTTTTGACCAACTAATTTGGTGTTTTTTATGAGACATAATGCTCAAATGGGAGACGTTTTTTTAATTCATCGGACGACCCCGTGATGACTCCCAGTAAATGGAATCAGCTGGGACGAGTAGGGATTTGGATCCATTGGTCATATAAGTGCAGTTCCAGCTATACAAGCCATGCATCGAGACACTGCCACAGCGTTTCCCTCGATCAGATACAGTAACTCCAGATCCCGATTTGAATTCGGCGTTATTGGTATAGAACTTACTAACGTTACGGCCGTTTACCACTGATAAAAGTCAGTTGAACCCTATAACATCCTATAACCACATTTATGGACGGATCACCCCGTTTATGACCAGTTATATAACTGCTAAAGGGCTGGCTTGAACCTTGGGTGTAGACCTTAGAAACCAATGGATTGATAGGATCTTCCCGGCCTCCCGGCCGCCTCCTCCTCCTCGTCGTCCTCCTCCGCTCTTTCAAACACAGCTTTGTTACCAACTTTGTCACAAACAACTACTCTTCCACACACAGCTTCATCACACACACTCTTTCACACACAATTTTGTCACACACACACAACTTTGTCACAACTCTTCCACATACAAGTTCGTTACACACAACTTTGTCACACACAAACAACTTTGTCACACACACACACAACTTTGTCACATACAACTTTGTCACACACAATCTTTCGCACACAACTTTGCGCGGCACTTTGCGTGGCAGCCGTGGCACTTGGTGGCATCCACGATCTTTTACACTCAGACACAACTCTTTCACTTCTTTCACATACCACGTTTTGAAATTATTGATCCATATTGATCTTCCACCATCTCCTTTGTCTTTCCTCATCTTTCCTCCCTTCTCAGTGCTTCAACCCCAATACTGAGGATTCCCCCATGATTTCATCAAATCTCAGAGCGGGAAAATCTGGACAGCGAAGACCCTCATTTCCTGTAGACCGTCCCCTTAAGTCATCCAAATGGTAGTTACTTTGGTGGCAAAATCTCCCTTTTTTTTATTGGACCGTCTATCCAAGTTCTGACGGCAAATGCGTATCTTTTATTCCCTGAAAATAGTTGGAATAGACCAGGTTTGGTTATGTCTCGAGGATTTTAGAGTATGTTGACTTGAGTTAGGGGATTTAATTTCATGGTATGTGCAATATTGTGCAATATACACATTCACCTTTTTTAAGTATTAACATCTTTCGATGTTGTTCAACCAACACAATGAGTGTTGATAAAACCAAAATGATGACTTTGAAGCAGCAAAATTGGTTGCCTGTGGGTTAAAATGGGGGCATCTCCCATCGACGATGTGTCGTCCTAGCCCGTCTCGGGTGTCAAACACCAGACCGCAGTGGGTGCAGGCATCTGTATCTGGCATTGCATCTCGTGCCGGATTCCAATCATGTACCTGAAGGGAGTGTGCCGAGTGCAGGTGCATGTGGAGCTGTGCCACGTCCTCAAAAGCCTCCTGACATAGATCGCAGGTGCGCGCTATTCTGTCATCTTGGCTACAGTGCAGGATCAAAGCTGCAAGAGTTGTTGTTCCTTTCACTTCGGTCCATGAGGTAGGAGGCTAAATTGAAGAAACATCCCAGTTTGTAAGTGGCTAACAACCCTGGTAAGTTCATCAAACTGAGCTTATCATGGCTTGTACCATAGCTAAAACCAACCAAGGTTGCCAAGCACAAAAACATATTGCAAGATCTTCCAAGAACTTCTCCGCAAAATCATCTAGTCAGCCACCGTAAATCTCGGAGCCAGGTGACCTGAAAGCCAGCCAGCAAGGGAAAGAGCAAATTGATGTCCACCTGGCCAGGTGAGCAGCGTTCAAAACCCGTCCATATTGAATCCTGGTTGGTTAAGAACGAACCTCAGATTTCCCTGTGGCTGATTCTGGATTGTGATATGTTCCGAATTATATTCTTATTGTTTAATAGATTTTAATAGTACAATCCCCGAACTAATCATCAACCAAAAGGGGTGGCTTGCAGCCACTGCTCAGGTTTACAAAAAGAGCGTGGGACATTGGGCCTGATTTCCATCAGCAGGCCGCTTGGCCAGCATTTCCTACAGAAATTGACCACTGGGATTTCATCAGCACGAATATCAAGCCCTTCCGAAGTCAAACATGGCAATGGGAAACCAACATTTAGTTCGATGATTTTCCCATGGAAACCTCCATTCATAGGATGGTTGGTTTTCCATGTTCATGTTACCAGAGGGTAAATGCATGTAAACACTTTATCCAACAAACATGGTCCTGCCAAGACATGGTGGATGTATGCTCCATATATTGGGGTCCCCATATTTGGACAAACTGCAATTCTTGGGAATTAACATCAACTCTGGCATGTGCCTTCAGTCCTTGTGTGGTGGGGGGGAGTTGGGACACACTGGTGGTGGCAAGGTATCTATCATAAACCCTTGTCACATTGGATAAGTTAGCTAACTATGAGGCACCAGCTTCTACAACAGTGCAAATAGAATCAGGCAAGAATTGGACACCCAGCCTCCTCATTGATGGGTATCGCCAACTCCAATCCTTTGTGCCAAAAACAGGCGGCTTCAAGACCCAGCAGTGAATGGCATTCCCATTTCCATACCCACATCCAAATCTAATCCTGAAGTCCCAAAAAAACCCTCACTTTCTTCATGTCAGAGATCAGTTGGGTACATAACGCGCTATGTTTTCATCAAGCGCCTTGGCCGTAGCTGGATTCCCATGGTTTCCCCAAAAATCTGGTGGGTGTCTGCGCCCAGCGACGATGAGAAGATGTTGTGGCAACCTGAGGTGGGCGATGCGTGGTGAGCGGCGCTCAATGGGGCTCCCCTTTGCGAGGGCGCGAAAAAGTTGCTGACCATGCAATGGCTGCAATGGCTGCAATGGCTCACTATGCTTCGTGAGAGATATTACATGATATAACATGATATAACTATATCCCATAGGATCCATGTATGCTATATATGGTAACATTTACCATCAATATACCCCCAATGTTAGTATATATACCATACATGGATCCTATGGGTATGATATAACTATATAGTTCATGGGGTTTACACACCAGCAAATGTAACTTGGAGGGCGCCACCTTGCTGGCGTATAAGTTACGCGTACCCGTTTTTTTCGGATTCCTGGGATGATCCTCTAGACTGTCACGGACTACAGACATAGATTGGATTTTGAACCTATCCCCCTACATGAAACAGCCATAAACAGCCCCTAGAAACCATTGAAATATATTGAAACCATGGTTTCATCGGGGATTTGCACATAGTTGGGACCGTTCCATGTGTGTAACTAACATAAAGGATGGGGCAAATGACAACCACAAAAAATCGTTCCGCACTTCCAGGAAAGATTGAAGACCAGACTGCATGAGACTGCAACACGGTGCCCCCAAGTTCTGTTTGTTGGTTTATTAACCCCAATGAATATAGTTACAAGTACTGGTTGATGGTTTTAACCATCTTGAAAAATATTTGTCAGTTGGGAAGGATTATCCCATATATGATGGAAAATCCGCCGGCCTGCCGGCGTGTCTGATTGTGAGGTGTTGTTCTTGTTTCTGTTCTTGTTTTGTATTTGTTTCTGTTCTTGGCTTGTACTTGTTCCTTTGTTCTCTTCCCGCGCGTTTTTGCTTCGTCTGAATCAACCCCTCCCCCTCCCCCTCCCCCTCCCTACTACTACTAGTAGTACTACTACTACTAGTAGTACTACTACTACTAGTAGTACTACTACTACTAGTAGTAGTACTACTACTACTACTACTACTACTACTACTGATACTACTACTACTAATACCATTACTGCCACTACTGCCACTACTGCCACTACTGCCACTACTGCCACTGGTACTGCCACTACTGCCACTACTGCCACTGGTACTACTACCACTCCTACTCCCACTCCTACTCCCACTCCTACTCCCACTCCTACTCCCACTCCTACGCCTCCTCCGACGCCTACTCCGACTTCGACTCGTCAGAAGTTTACGCACAGAAGCTTTTGCACACAGAAGCTTTTGCACAGAAGCCTTTACACACAGAGGCGTTCCCGGCTTCCGTCCAAAAAGCTCTCCCCCAGCAGAGTGAAGGATTTCTAGTGTTTTTTCCACCCAGAAGCTTGTTACACACAGAAGCTTTTACACACAAAAGCTTTTACACACACAACAGCTTTTACACGCAGCAGCTTTTACACATAGAAGCTTTTACACACGGAAGCTTTTGCACACAAAAGCTTTTGTACACAGACACTTTTACACACAGGCGCTTTTACACAAAGAGGCTTTTACACACAAAACCTTTTACACACAGAGGTTTTTACACCCAGAAGCTTTTACACACAGAAGCTTTTACACACAGAACCTTGGACACACAAAAGATTTTACACGCAGAAGCTTTTCACAGCAGCTTTTACACACAGAGGCTTTTACACACAGAAGATTTTAACCACAGAACCTTTGACACACAAAAGCATTTACACACAAAAGCTTTTACACGCAGACGCTTTTACGCACAGAAGCTTTTACCCACAGAAGCTTTTACACGCCGAAGCTTTTACACACAGCGGCTTTTACTCACAGACACTTCTACACACAGAACCTTTTACACACAGACGCTTTTACACAAAGAGGCTATTACACACAGAAGCTTTTACCCACTGACGCTTTTACACACAGAAGCTTTTACACACAGAAGCTTTTACACACAGAAGCTTTGACACACAGAAGCTTTTACACACAGAAACTTTCACACATAGAAGCTTTTACACACAGAAGCTTTTACACACAGAACCTTTTACACACAAAAACTTTTACACACAGACGCTTTTACACACAGAAGCTTTTACACACAGCAGCTTTTACTCACAGACACTTCTACACACAGATTTTTTTACACGCAGAAGCTTTTAAACACAGAAGCTTTTACACACAGAAACTTTTACACACAGAAGCTTTTACACACAGAAGCTTTTACACACAGACCCTTATACACACAGAGGCTTTTACACACAGAAGCTTTTACACACAGAAGCTTTTACACACAGAAGCTTTTACACACAGAAGCTTTTACACACAGAAACTTTACGCACAGGCGCTTTTACACACAGAAGCTTTTACACACAAAGGCTTTTACACACAGAAACTTTTACACACAGACGCTTTTACGCACAGAAGCTTTTACACACAGAAGCTTTTACACACAGACGCTTTTGCACGCCGAAGCTTTTACACACAGCCGCTTTTATTCACAGACACTTCTACACACAGATTTTTGTACACGCAGATTCTTTTACACACAGAGGCTTTTACACACAGAAGCTTTTACCCACAGACGCTTTTACATACAGAAGCTTTTACACACAGATGCTTTTACACACAGAAGCTTTTACACACCGCAGCTTTAACGCCCAGATGCTTTTACACACAGAAGCTTTTACACACTGCAGCTTTGACGCACAGAAGCTTTTACACACCGCAGCTTTGACGCACAGATGCTTTTACACACAGTCACACAGAGGCTTTTACACACCGCAGCTTTGACGCACAGATGCTTTTACACACAGAAGCTTTTACACACCGCAGCTTTGACGCACAGATGCTTTTACACACAGAAGCTTTTACACACCGCAGCTTTGACGCACAGATGCTTTTACACACAGAAGCTTTTACACACCGCAGCTTTGACGCACAGATGCGTTTACACACAGAAGCTTTTACACACAGAAGCTTTTACACACAGAAGCTTTTACACACCACAGCTTTTACACACAGACGCTTTTACACGCCGAAGCTTTTACACACAGCAGCTTTTACTCACAGACACTTCTACACACAGAATTTTCTACACGCAGACTCTTTTACACACAGAGGCTTTTACACACAGAAGCTTTTACACACAGAAGCTGTGACGCACAGATGCTTTTACACACAGAAGCTTTTACACACCGCAGCTTTGACGCACAGATGCTTTTACACACAGAAGCTTTTACACACTGCAGCTTTGACGCACAGATGCTTTTACACACAGAGGCTTTTACACACCGCAGCTTTGACGCACAGATGCTTTTGCACACAGAAGCTTTCACACACCGCAGCTTTGACGCACAGATGCTTTTACACACAGAAGCTTTTACACACCGCAGCTTTGACGCACAGATGCTTTTACACACAGACGCTTATGCACACAGACGCTTTCACACACAGAAGCTTTTACACACCGCAGCTTTGACGCACAGATGCTTTTACACACAGAAGCCTTTACACACCGCAGCTTTGACGCACAGATGCTTTTACACACACACACAGGCCTTGTTTTTGTCCAGGCCACGGTCTGCGACTACGCCGAAGGCTCATATAAAATGTCTCTATGCACCAAATGGCTATGGCCGGCGGGCTTGCCGCAGGCATAAAAAATGTTTGACACCACCAACCAGAGTATCATAAATATCTGGTTGGTGGTATACCTACCCCTCTGAAAACATATGAAAGTCAGTTGGGCTTACTATTCCCAATATCTGCAAAAAATGTTCCAAATTACCAACCAGATAGAGTTACAAGTATCATAAAGCAAGGTTATTGGAGTATAAACCATTTTAGCCAATTTTAGCTATCTAGGGACCAACTATAACCCAATTAACAGTCGCACCAACTTAGCTATCGGCTATCGGGGGTTTCATCCACACCACAGATGTTGGGGACAAGCCCAACGAACGAATGCACAACAGGTATTACCCTCTGGTTTCTACGTTTACAAAAAACTATGGAAATTCACCATGTTTAATTTGTAAATCCACCATAAATTTGGCAATTTTCAATAGCTATGTTTGTTTACCAGAGGATAACCAAAAAAACGGTCCCGAAGGTGATGGTCAAATGCCTGTTTGAGATTGACGAAGCCATTTTGATACATAATATTGAACCAACCCCAAGTACGGTTCTCTCGGAAATTTACACATTAAATCACCATCAAATTTCCATTATTGCTAGTTATATCACCATTTTCCAAAATAAGTACTATCATCATATTCCCGTCGTATCCCCGCTTCATACAGATTTCTGGATAAACTATTATAGTACAGTAATTAACGTGGAAAGTTCGGCTATTTTGGGGATCGTTACTCCTGCCAACAAAAACCTATAGCGACGTGGGAACGTGAGGTTGTTTTGATGTATCCAGGTTACATTCCGTAATATCCAACGATATTATACGATATTCCTATTATCTTCCCATTATATATACCCGACTGGATCTTCCATCATACCCACATACCCACATTATATCCACATGTAGCTGTAGTTATATCACCAGTGCATACATCACATTATATTATATAATAGTACCTTTTATTCCTATCAATATCCAATTCATTGTATCACTACTTTTGTCTTGATTATATAAATCAATCCCAAAAGGTATAATCCGTTTAAGCCTCCATTGGTCAGCTGATTTTCCCATTAAAACCTCTAATGGTAGTAGATGTTCCAGCCTTTTTAGGTGATCCATATATATATATGTATATATATATATATATAATTATATGTATACAGATATCGCAATTATACCCACTGCAGTTATATACCCATTATGCACTTGGTGGATCATGTCACTTAAGTGAGTAGTTTAGTTCACCCGGATGGGCCGTGGATTAACCCTGCCCATCCGGGTGAAGTAACCTACGATCCGTTATCTAAGTGGACAGATCACCACCAAGTAGCCCCATGCATATTGCAAACTTTGCAAATATATAGAATGTACCCTGTGGTAAACATACAAAAAGCTATTGAACATTGCCATTTATTTTCCCATAATAAAGGATGATTTTCCAAAGTTATGTTAGTTTACCAGAGGGTACCGAATTCCAGGTTGGGATCAGAATGTTTTAGGGATTGCATCATGTCCCATCAAAAGGCATGAGAACGAATTTGGCTAAAGCCAGCTGAAAACCCAGGTGACATCCTCCATGCTGCTAACCATTCCAGCTGAAACGCTAAATTGGACCTTGCACTTGAGGTCCTCTACCAGTTATAATAAATGATATATAATGGTTAGTTATCAGTCCATAAATGGGGCTTCTTTCTGGCTAACTGGTAAAGGGCCACGGCCACAACCGTATTAACAGATATTGTTTATTAACATATGATCATATGCCTCCAAACTACCGCTTCCAGGATTAAGAAGGGGGCAAATCCCAACATACTGTGGATGGTTGCGAAATCCTGCATCGCATGGTAACGGTTGGCAACTATGCAACACTGTAAACAATGAGATAGAAAAAATTGCCCATCTACCAACTGGGGATTTGGATTTTGCAACCATCCAGGGTGGCCCGCCGAGCTGCTCCACAAAAGTGGCCCTCCAGGCGAATTTGGCCCTTCCGTACCGGTCCTGCCTGGAGATCGCCGGGATTTCACGAAAATTTCTGGGGATGTTACCCCAAAAAAGAGACAGAAAAGGCATTTTGAACACTATGGTTGGTAGGAGTTTTTTGATGTTCCAATTTGTTTTGGGTGATATGTTTTGGATGTATAGTTTAATGCGAATATATAAAAATATGATGGGATACAATGTTGACATCATGGGATATAGAATCAAAATAACGGTAGACTAACAAACTCTATAAAAATGAAACACCTGATGTTGAATAGCTCAATGAAGGCTCCCCAAAATGAAAACAGTAGACGAACAGATGCAGACACCAGATCTACTTCCAAGCCAGCAATTCCGATGGTGTACTCCATATTACGGGAATGGCATTAGATGCTCTTGAAATGGGCGCAACTTGAACGATGTTTTTTCCAAGACGAAACATGTGCCTGAAATAACATTTTTGGAGTGCATGTACTAAAAACATGTGGACATACAGCAGCCAAAAATAGGATCTGTATATAGAATGGGATACAACAGGGATTTGTAACCAATGAAAAACATTTTTTCTGGGATTTGGTAAGCATATCAAACGATCTCCCCGCGAGATGATTTCGATTGGGATGATGAATATAACTTATATGTGCCATGGTCAAGTTACATTATGGATTTTTCATGGCGTGATGGCGATCCCATCGGAATGGATATATCCCTATGGATTGATGACCACCCCCAAAAAAATGTATTTTTCATGAAAAACTTTTCTGGTTGGTGGTTCTAATCATCTTGAAAAATACGAAAGTCAATGGGAAGGATTATCCCATATATTATGGAAAATAAAAAATGTTCCAAACCACCAACGAGTATTTTTCATCCAAGCTTTTGACTATGGCACATACGACACACACCAACATACTATAAATGAACCCAAGAATCACAAGATCATTGAAGTCGCGCATTACTTCATCATAACACACTTCGGCCAAGCATTTTGCATCTTGGCCAAGGACGTACAAAGACGTACAACCTGGCGCCCACAGTTACAAGTTGTTGTTCACATTTTTTGATATTCTGTCCCAACGAAAAAAAACATGTTGCACATCTAGCTGAATCTTACTAAGCTTACCAACATTCATATGAAATAGATTAAAATAGTGTATACAGTACTTTTTCAATTTTCAACTCCCATTGATTCAATGCTTAAATTCCAATGTTTTCGCTGCATTCCACAGCTTGAGACTTTCACGGACCCACGAGCCGAAACCTGCGTAGAGTCAGGCTCACCATGCGTCATCACCTGCGGTCCCAAGCTGTGGGATACAACATGATACAACAATGCATTTTCGTACAGTAAATGTGGGATACTCAGGATTTGTCTATAGTAACATCCAGAAAGATAAACATCCTTTTCCTACAGTAAATGTGGGATGCTCATGATTTTTCTAGAGTAAGATCCAAAAAGATGGAACAGTGATTCATCACCATTCTTTTGCGTTGGATTTCACGCTTCTATCTTTTCTTGGAGATTACTCTACATTGGGGAAAAACAGCACCATCGGCTTGCGGTGGCCTGAAGAAAACTGGCTCGTCATGATCGTCCAAATATGGTCTGAAAGCACCATACAGAAAGACCTTTTAAGACCATGTAAGACCAACTTGGAGATTTCCAAAGTCATGGGGCTACCCCCAAAATCATCCAATTTAGATCATGTTACTTGGGGATTCCCCATTTTGAGAACCCCATCATTTTATTGCTGAATTTCCAGAAAACAACACGTGATGCTTGGTGGTTCGTGGATTCCCTGCTACAAGTTCGATGATCTCAGCTGGGACCCATATTCCTCGGAAGGTGACTGGTTGGTGGTTTCAACCCCTCTGAAAATATTCGTCAGTTGGGATGATGATTCCCAATATTTGGAAAAATCAAAAATATTCAAAAATGTTCCAAACCACCAACCAGGTAATATGAAACTTCAAAACGGGGCGCAGTTCCACTTGATAAAACTTAATGAGTTGGTATGTGGCCAGAATCAGTGGGGTCCCATATCCCAACTTATGACCCATCAAAATAACCCTGGCCGAAACCCCCAAAACACAAAAATTCAAAGCGTATGGCAATGGAACATCTCCCATCAACCCATGATAATCCAATATATTCCTACTGAAGCTTGCAATTTTCAATGACGATAAACTGTGGGACAATGTGGGACATGTAAGGTCGAATGTTTCTTGGTTTCTGCCAGTTCTTGCGCCTCGCGGTGATAGGTCGCAGTGGAGAAGTGGAGAAGCGTGATGAGAATTAGGAATGAAATCCGGTGAAAGTGTCTTGTCCTCAATGTGCTGTTGTTTTTTTGGTTTCGGTGGGTATTAAAAGATGACAGAATCTACTTAATCGCATTCTGAACAACATGCTGATATAATATGTCTCAGTAGATTTTACAACTCTCCTAGCAGCCTTGGGTCCAATGATAATCCCAACTGTTCTTTGTCGGCCAGAAATGGCTGATAGATGTGACCCAAATCATTGGTGTTTATGTCAGCCAGCGGTCTTTGCGGCGTTCGGCGAAAAACTTCCCATGGTGACCAAATCATAAGAGTGCCTTTTGAACTGCGGGACGTTTCCAAGTTGAGACATGTTGAGACAATTCCTCAGGCTAGGTGAATAGAATGATCATTTTGATGAAACAAGGATCGACTTAGGTTTGTTTTGACAGTAATGGTATCCATTGGTATCCCCACAATGAACATGTCATGCAGTTATGGCCCTTAACAGTTATAACAGGGATTAATTAATGATATATATATATATAATTAACCAAGTAGTTATAGGAGTTAGCTCATCCGATCCCATTTAAACATTTTTATTGCCATGACTGTAATAATATTGGTTGCCAAACACCACGCTAAAAAGTGACCTGTATTATTGCTAATCTCCCAGTATTCATTGAATGGATCAAATAACCAATAGACATGAAATAAAGGTAACTATTCACACATGCATATTCACACATGTGTCATTTCTTGGTCAGGGAGTATTCATAAACCTACTGATGCCAAGAACTGAATGGTAAGGGTGAAAAACTGACACATCTATACACTGCCAAAACAAGGGCTATGAAGTGAAGCCTCTATCCTGATGGATGCCCAAAATACATCAAAATACGGGCCAAACATCTGTCTGCAGCCACACCAACAAGCCTCTTAGAGGGGGAAGCAATGGGTGGACTAACAATAGAACAAGAGGCTTTCTTGGTCACATTTACAAAACCATGGAGATCCATCATCCAAAAATATGATATCGGCCATGAGAATAAGTTCGCTCCCTTGTAGCTATCATGCACCCTATCATGCACTCGCTGGAAAATCCCCCATTTGTTTCGCCGATGCTTCTCCCATGCCAATGCTCATTTAGGTAGCAAGGGATTTTCCAGCCACGTTTGATGACACCGGAGGGTATCAATCCCATGAACCGTTATCAACCAGTGCGATATTCTACCATAAACATCCATACACCATTATAAACCATAGTGTGAGTTATAAACATGTATGAACTTTTTTTTTGGAAACTTTTGTGTAATGAACATTATAACTCATTTAATGAACATGTTAATGAACCATGTTTTGTGAACTAACTAACTGCCAACGTTTTTATTGGACACATAAAGTTAGTTCGATCCCTGGATCATCCTTGGATCATCCGTCCTGGGTAACTTGGAGAGTTCCTGTAGCAGCTGCTCAGCACGAAGTTTCAAGGTGACAAACAGCTCCTAAGGGGAAGGCGTGGTTCACGTCGTGGTTGACGTTGTGGGCAAATTCCAGGGCTTCACCGGGGACATGTTTAGAAAGGTAGAATGTATGGTACTTGATGTGGTCTCCCAGTTCGGAAGCGCGTTCAGTTGATGCCAATAACTTCAATAACTGTGGTTTATGGTAGATATATATATATACCTATATCTATATCTATAGTTGATGTGGTGTATAAACCAATTTAGAACAAGGGGGCTCCACATTGTATGATATATGATTATATGATCATTTCAAAATAAAATATATAGACATAACATGTGTAAACCATAGGGCAATTGGTGAGATACATTAGTGGTATATAAGTGAAAATCAATACAATCAATGGTATTTTGAATAGCAGTAAATCAATGATTTTACAAGGTTTATCTCTGATAGAGGTCAAACTCTTACTACATCCTAGGTTCACCAAGCATGGGGGTTAAATTTGTTACTACCTAGTAAACCATCCATTTTATTACGGCATACGGTATCATACCACTTGCGCCCCGGGTTATGTTTGTTGGTTTATCATCAAACCCATGAATACAATATTTGAACATGATGTTTGTCGGTTTATAAACCCCCATTAGCAGTTAATTATATAGTTATATCCCACTTACGCCCTAGCTAAGAAAATTATACACCAACTTAGCCAGCGAGTCGGCCCCACCTTGTAGTAAAATAAACCAACTTGGACATTCAAGATCTTGAAATTTCTTTTGACCGACCAATAGTAAGGATGATTCGTGTTTTTTTTCGCAAACCTATGGCGAAAGAAGGGTACTTGGTACTTGGAAAAATCATACAGTGGAGCCTTCAAAAAGACAATTTGAACAAGAAAACGAAGAAAAGACAAGTTGTGATTGAACGGGCATCATGTGTGATTTCACCAACAAAGGACTTTGTGCCGGGATGTGCTGGGTATTTCGATTGGATTGGACTCTTTCATCCCCCATCGAAGAAAAACCTAAGCTTGAGGAGGAATAGCGCCATGGGGCAGCTGAAACGCCGGGACTCAAATGTACTCCAAATGGCTGATGGTTTCTGCAGTTCTCTCTACCCTCTGTCCCCAGGTGAAACATCGTGAAACTCCTTGGCAAGCCAATGGCCACTCGCGGTGCAGGTGGATACCTGCCATGGCCTTATTGGCCTTGATCCACGTTCGGGTGCAAACCATACCGTAGTTCACGGTAGCAACCGCAAATCATGCCGGTTGCATTTCCCTTTGCATCACCTGGCCTCGGCTCAGTCTGGGCACGATCAGGCCCACAGGCCTCTCTTGTGTTTCTTTATTTACTTCAACATCACGAACGTTGTGTCCACACCACCGCTTGCGTTTCCAGTGCAGATTGCAATTAAGCCAGTTCATGGGCAAACCAACTCTGTAACAGACCATGGGCAGTCCATCACTCTGTACAACAAATTGGCATCGAAGCCACGAGGCATCGAGCTTGGACTCAGAGTTGCCATTCAAATCACCATTTTGTTCACCATTGAGCCACCATTTTCCTATGGGTTACAATGGTTTTCACCATTTTCCTATGGTTTTCCTATTTCACATGTTTTCTATTGCTTTCCAATGGTTTTGACAATTTTCCTATGGTTTTCCTATGGTTTTCATATGTTCTTATTGTTTTCCAATGGTTTTGATAATTTTCCTATGGTTTTTCCATGGTGTTCATCCTATGGTTGTCCAATGGTTTTCACCATTTTCCTATGGTGTTCCAATGGTTTTCACCATTTTCCTATGGTGTTCCAATGGTTTTCACCATTTTCCTATGGTGTTCCAATGGTTTTCACCATTTTCCTATATGGTGTTCCAATGGTTTTCACCATTTTCCTATAGTGTTCCAATGGTTTTCACTATTTTCCTATGGCTTTCTGGTGTGAAACTTCCCATCATTGCCCCATCTCCTCTGCACTGCTTTGATCCTTTGGGTCGCAGAGCTCAAAGGCCTGAGGCAAAGGAAATCCTGGGAAAATGGGAGGGGTTTTAGAGCCCTAGAACCCTAGAAACCAAGTTTTTGTTTGATGACTTACTGACCATAAATCAAATTATATCATGTTATATCTGACTAAAAAAATTGGTATTTTGACAATAGCTGTATTGCAATAAGCGACGCAACATCAAACGAAAAAAAAACTTAGGGTTTGCCGTATTGCTGAGACATCTTGTTTCTGCGCCTTGAACATGGGATAAATGGACCCAGGACATGGATGTGTCAAAATGTCTCTTCTCGGAGAGTCAGTGGCTCCAATCACAAACAGGGCAACATGTTCAGTGATCCTAGCGGCATATGGACATCCCAGTAATGCTTTGCACCTGCACCTTGACCTCATCCACTAGGGTCACTAGGGTCGATATATCGAACTAATGGAATGAACGGAAACCAACAAACACGACCATTGACATAGGGAAATCCCAATTTCCACTCAGTTCGATGTGTTTTCCATATCTCCTGATTTATCCGGGATTTCCATGGTTTGCTTTCCATGATATTCCCACATACCTTCCTTGAGTTCTCTCATATTTCCTAGATATGTCCCACATTTATGTCCCATCTACTTCATACATGTCCCATATATTTCCCATACATTTCATGAGTTTCCATTGTTTCTTAACCAACAGGTCACTTTCGCATCTCCGGCACCTGGAAATTCATCCCTTGCACTTTCTGCATCAGCGCAAGGCTCTTTGACCTGCGCGGCCGTTACATGGCCATGTAACTAGGAACTCTACTGACTGTGGTGCCCCAGTTCCTTAGCTAAGTTGGTGCCAATAACTTCTATAACTATGGTTTATAACTTCTATAGTTAATGGGGTTTATAAACCAACAAACATTGCTGGGGGGCACCACCTTGTAGCATATTTATGAAATTTGACATGAAATGACCCAGGCAAACTGGTGGAATATCCCGAAGTATCTCTGGCGAGGGCAGTGATTTAGGGCACCATGGGGATGCCAGAAATGATCTCCTTAAAAAGGAACACCAATTGCCCAAGTCCATTGATATATTCGGGAAGTCCCAATTTAAAACAATTTGTAGATCTTATCCGTGACTTAAGATGACTTCAGATGATTTCCCCTAAATCCCGGTTGAAAGTGGATCTTATGAGATGCTTGGTGTTTGTTTTTTGATGTTCTATATTCTAGTACTTCAAAACCAAACATCAAACGTCCGTGGCTTCCATGACCCACTCGCCGCTCCCGCTCCGCGGTCAGCGTTTCTCACAGCTTTTCAGACGACACAAACCATTTTTCGCCACCCATGGCAGCGGCCATCTGCTGATTGGCGATCTTATCTTTGGCCTTGGAATCGAGCTGACGATGGGACCGATTCACTTGAGCCTATAGGATATGAAATTGGTCTTCGGGTAACGTTTCTGCGCTTCACCCCAATTAGTAGGCGACTTCGCCTCAAAAAATTGAACAATCACCCTACCTATACCTCACATGGAGGTTTCCTAAAATGGAGATTGGGATTTTCCATTGTAAACCATCCAGCTATTGGGGTACCCCCATGTATGGAAACCTCCACATGTTTATATGTGTCTCGCTGGGGTTATAGCACTTATAACCTACCAACGTAAACCAAGACTGGATACTATATAAGATAAAAAGAATATCAGCAATCCTCGACCTTGACCCCAAAAACATGGCCCCATTAAACACCGACTCTCCAGCAGTCTTTGAGTCGTACCAGATCAACAAATATTTGCCTCTGCTTTCAACTGGCATCTTTGGGACAACAGTTCCCTCCAAGAGCTGCTGCGTTTTCACTAAACTCTGCTCAGCAGGGTGAAGGTGACAAAACGTCCAACAAAGTCCTTGACGGTTCGGAAGTGCTCTTCCAACTCAGGTTTTTTTTTCCGGCTTGGGACACTTTGGTTTCCTCATCATCGGCATCACCGCTGCAGCCTCCCTGGCGCCCGGATTCAATTCCTCTTCCAGCGCTTCAGTGATCTCATTGATCATGTCGACAATCTTCGATGAAACCATGACATCTTTGGCGCCGTTGCAGCCTTTGAGCACTGCCTTGAGGTGGGGATCCAAGGCGCCATTGAAAATCACAGTGTTCCCGAAGTTCAGGGCTTTGATTTCAGCATCTGCACACTCTGCTTGCCAAGACAAGTCAACCTAACAGTTGGTAGAACATATGAACATATATACCAATATTAAAGTTTGGATGGATGAAAGGTCTAGACAGGCCCTCCAAGTATCAAAATGGTGTTTTTACCCCATTGTTTTGGCCTTTTTACCTTTTTTGGTGGATTTGGAGAGTCTAGGTACAGTAGGGGCCTTATTTTTTGTTGTCAATCATTTAATCGGAAAACCATGGCCAAAAAAGACTGGCCAAGTGCCTGACTTGCAGGTGTCGACCGTTTTTCCACTGCAGTTGGTACCAAAACCAATATATGTTTGGGACATATACCCAGAATATTCCCAGCTAATGGGAGACACATGTGATGAATAGCAGAGTGCAGGATTAGTGCAAATATGTGCAAATATTGCAAAGGTAGTATTGGCATTATCTGACGATTCTGACTTTTTGTGGTTCAATCATCATTTGATTTTTGTCATCATTGTTGGCCGGTTCGATGCCCTTCCAATAGCCCAGTTCCATGAAGTATGACGCTCGGTGTTATCGGCAAAATCGTCCCTTGGTACTGGTGGGTTGGATTTCCCAGGATTGTGATAGTCCCAACTATCAACCATATCATCGATCCACAGGGCTTAATGCGCACAAGCCACGGCTTGTTCTTCAGCTTGCAAACGCGCAGTGGACTCCTGCATTTAGACGAGTGGTTAGCTTAGCACAGGCATACCCTGATGAAAATTGGGATATAACAAAGAAACATGGGGAATTATAGGTGATTCATGTTAGCATAAAAGTTGGCTGAACCAATTTGACTGACTAGCAATAACAGAAATAGTTGGAACATGGCAGAAAACATTGCCAAAGGAAGTTTAGTTGGAAAACTTCCAAGTTACGGACAATGGTCATGGTAGCTGCATTGCGCAACAAACACCTAGCCGGACTTAGCCAGCAGGGTTCCACTTGTCGGCAACTCCAGAGCGAATCTCCAGACACCCAACAGGAATCAACATTTTGTGACCCAATATTGGGGGTGAGTCAAAACCTAGAATCACTTTGGGGGGATGGACATCAACACCAGCTATTTTGGTTTGAACAACAGCTCAAGCCAGAAGGCAACCGATTCATCATGACCCGCGGTCATCTTTTTTCTTTTAACGACTGCACATCGAAGCTTTGCCGTCACCTAGCTAAGACATTTTGAAACACTGTGGAACGCACATCATGGACCTTGCGGTGTCACGATGGGTTGCAGTCTGACGACGGTGGTGTTTGATTAATAGGTCGACCTATCATAATGCAGGTCTACTTGTTGAATCTTACTGGGGGGTTGGTCTGATTTTTTGAGAAGCACTCCAGATTTGTCTGGTTTATCAACATGTTCATACATTTTCTTTATTAAAACTGCCACAACTGGGAAGTAGGGCCTCCCGCCACGGTATCTAAAACGTTAACATCTGAGAGACTCAGCATGATTCTGAGTGCCCACTAGAATACCTACAAGGTGGTACCCCGTAACGATTGAGGCAAGTTGGTGAACATGTGCCTAGGTACCGTTTATGGTAGATATATCGAACTAGTTAATGGGGTTTATAAACCAACTTAGAACTGTGTGGGGGCACCACCTTGTAGCAATAAGATTATTTTGCAAACCAAAAAATGTTGTCCCCATATATCGAGAAACAAATAAATGAACATTTTTTGGGCCAAACATTGTCCAAACGTCTTTAATGACATCAGCATCATCTAAGCCAAGGCAATGATAGAAGCCTGCTGCAGCTGGGCCTCCCATGTTTACCATCAAGCTGTTGGTAGCAATGGCGATCTGGGAATAAAATTGGGTATACGGTATATATCCAACTTAATGAGTTAGGTTTGACTGAATGGGTGCAGACCAAGGAATTGCAGATATAGCCTAGAATTATGGCCACCTTCTAAGGAGCTATTTGAATGCCCCAAAACTACCGGACAGATCAACTTCTGTGGCTGCAAGTCTAGGGATTTCAAGGGTAAAACTTGACCTTGCCGTCCATGTAGGAAAGGTAAATTCAACACATGCTTTTAACTTGTTACAGTTATGATCCAACTAACAGCTATTAAACTGTGACTATTTTATGATATATATATATATATATTATGTATATAACCAACTAGTTATAGGAGTTGGTTCATCCCATTTTTATATATATATATATCCCATTTATAAAGTGTTTGTTGGGCCATAATTGCAAGTGGATGGAAACAAACTTGAGCACCAGTCGAACCACACATTTGGTCACTTCCAGGACTAGGCCAAGAAACACTTGGGTCAAGGCTGGCTTTTGATCAAATTCGAACGCTGGTCACTTGGAAACTACAAGGTGGTGCCCCCAAAGGATAGCTAAGTAGGCTTGTAACTGGGTGAAATCTATGGTTTATGGTAGATATATCATGATATCTATCTACCTATACCATGATCTGCCGTTTTGGAGCCCTTTAAACCAGCTACTTTTGTGGTTATACATGGAGTAGTCATTCCATTTATGGGGTTATAGCTGACTTGTAACATCTTGTAACCGGTGAAGGGCCATAACTGTGACCTCATGTGACCTCATTTCATTGATACATCTTGGTACTTCAACTTGGTCAAGGGCATTCATTGCCCAAGGAGCTGTTGTCAATGGCAGGGATGCACCAAGGAACTGTTGAATTGATCTAGGTGAAACTAGATGAAACTAGATGAAACTAGCAGATATGGAACGCGAACAAACTTACAGGTACTTACAGTATACTTACAGATATATCATCCATAAAGCAGAGATACTTAGCAAAAATCGGGTGAACTGGTGGATCCATATTCGGAAACCCAGATTCATCCAAGTATTACCCTCTGGTAAACATACACAAAACTATGGAAAATCACGATTTTTTGAAGGGAAGACTCACTATAAATGGCCATGTTCAATAGCTATGTTTGTTTACCAAGGGGTATATATATATTATGTTTCACACACAAACCATTCTGCCCATCAAGCACCACCCAAGTCAATTTTGACATATTTTGACATAGCATGATGGACTTTGCCATTTCAAGCGCCCAGCAACCGCCGCCAGCGCCGATACCCGCGTTCACCCAAGGGCAAGTGCCAAGGGGTGAAGCGTCTCCCGCGCGCTGGGTCCGTGTTCGTTGCAGTGGTTTAAGATGTAGTTTGTTGATGCAATATACAGAATATAGGTTACATAAGCTTTTCCATTGGTTACTTCATGCTAACAAATAAAATAAAAAGGCTACTAATGGTACACAAAAATATACTACACTTTATTCTACGCTAAAAGAAATTAACTAACAGGAACACATATGTCTACTGTTTTGAAGGATCTTTCAAACGAAAAAAACATGAATCATATACATTTGCGAATTTGCAGGTCGTTGATCATATAAGGCTAGGTTTAACCTTGACATTTCCAACTAAGATAAAACTGGACCGGCAATCGCCGTGAGTTCAAGCGCCCCCGTGACTGCCCCGATCAGTGTCACAACGCGTCTCCTGCCAGAAGTGAGCCACATTGACCCACAACAAACACCATTGTTGGGTTATTGTGGTGATAAGCGATATAACCTTAGTCAATGGAGATTGTGAACAAACCAAACAGCCTTTGCCACTGGGCTTCAATCAGGGAATTGAGCTCATCAACAAACTGTTGGTCAGTAATGAGGGTCGACAAATCATGACAAATCCAGAGCAGCCAGAAGCTTTGGGTCAGGTCGAATTGACGCACAAATTGTGTGTTCGCTGACAGAAGAACACTCGGGGAATGTAGCCTTGCTGCCCAAACTGAACACCGTCGCTGCCTGTTCCTTCAATGCCATGTTCAACTCATCTTTTGAAAAGAATAGTTGTTCCCAGGGCCGAGCGCCATGGGCATGTCATGTACGATTTGTCTGGCGCAGCAAGTAATGGCGAGCCATCAGGACTTTTGGATGGTGTTCGTCTGGCCATAATGCCATCAGCAACCCAGTGAGAGCTGAACCTTTCACTGTCCAAGCACGCTTTGCAGTGCATTCTTTATCATTCTTTCAATGCCTTCCTGAACGTTTTGACCAGTTTGATTTCAGGCTACAGTGGCTACAGTCCAATGGGATGGGAGTTTTCTTCAGGGCACTGCCAGTCACCACAGGGTGCCCAGTTGAGATCCCCAGTTGGGGATTTCTCCAGCCACCCAGCCAGGACAGTTCACCGCAGGACCCGAACCGCATCCTGGAATCATTGGGGTGTTATCTACCTATTTTTTGAGGTGAACCACGAAGTATAATGCGTTAGAACCTGTGATAAACGCTAAACGTGGTTTACGACCTGAAAACCAAGGCGATATGGCCGCTTGTTTGGGAAGTTTTGTCGAAAAAATGGGTTTAGTGAAGCAAACAAATGGTCATGTAGATACCAAGTGATACATAGATATTGTAGTTACCCATAAATCCTATAAATGTGTAGGTAATTGTAGGTACTGCCATAGATATAATAATGACAAATAATTGCAGAAATGTAGATACCGCGATTTAAATATAGGTTTACTGACCAAATACAATATGGGATTAAAATGGATTACATGGGTTTGTCCGAAGACAAGGCACCACAAATTTCACTGGTTCATCATTGTTTCTCCATTTAACAGCAATCAATTTTCAATCACACCCAAATCATATTAATTGTTGGCCATATATCCAAGTATATGCCCATCCTTTCATCACATTTGTTTGATTGATGTTTGGTTGCATACTGACATCATATCTACTCCCAAACCCTCAATTGTCGCAATTGGATTTCTATGTGACCATACTTACCCATATTTTACTTATATCTACCCCATAATCACACAAACACACACATTTTCCCATATTTTCCCATATTTACCCACACCTTCAGCCGCGTCCTTCAAGGCCCGCTCCGCGGCGCCGGCGCCGGCCAGACGGCCAAAAACGGCGCACTCCAAGAGGCTGTTGCCACCCAGGCGGTTGTTGCCTTAGCAGATCCCCTGGGTGTCAGGAGCTTCAAAAAATCGTGGCCTTTCATGGCTTAAAAAATAAAGGTTGACTGGGGATAATAGTGTAACACTACGTATATATGCACATCTATAGATATATGATGATAAACGGGATTCCAACACCCGATAGGTTGGCATACTGGCCCCTATAACTCTGTTGATATAACCATTTATCAGTGGAAATGCAGCCCAAGTGGTGCCATTTATGCCAGCGTATAATTCACCTATGCTGTGTTGGAGCCCTGATTCAAAGGACATGGTCGGCCAGGGTTCGGTAGGCTTCGGTTTTCATATCCATTTATATATTTATATTCACTACAGTATATATCCAGTGTATTCGCAGGGTCCTATATATCCAGTGTATTCGCAGGGGACCCAAAATGAATAGATCCAAGACTTTTTACCACATGTTTGTGGTGGAAAAACGATTGTTCCCATTCCATCTACACGATATGAGGTTTTATGTACTATGCATTCCCATTTCATAATGATATCTTGCTGGCTATATACACAAAATATCTGGATATACCCATATACAATATATCCACCACAAATTGCAGACAATCACCAATTCCATTATATCATATATATATATGTTCTGAACCATTCACATCCCAGTATACCCCAGCTTCTGCCAGTTAATTCACTATTTTTGTTGGTTCCAATATGTTCCCATTACTTCTCGAACATATCACCATGTCTTCCCCATCCAAAGAAATGTCTGCTTATATCACCTTATTTTGCCAGATCGTATTTCAAGCAAACCCATACATCATACATATATATATATATGTATATATATAAGTGAATGAAGACAACATGATATAATACATCTGAAAACAATACATATACATGTATGAAACATATGGTATATAGTTATATATATTATACGTATACATAATATATATATAATTCTATATATATACATCACCAGTGAAAATTGGATCTTTAGTACACCCATCTATGGCATTTTTTTGGCGAAAAAAAATAAACATCGGGCCGCGGCACCATGCACGCCGCCGGTCACTTCCCCTGCGCCATAGAGGCCCGGCAGAGCTTCACCGTCCCGGAGCACCTGACGAGGAGCCCCACTTCGTTGGTGAACATAATGGGTTGATAATGCTCTATTGTTGGTAATGGTTGATAATTGTTAGTAATGGTTATAATAATGGTTATACAAGGTGGTGCCTTTCCTAGTGATGTTTCTTGGTTTATAAATCCTATTTTTACTATGATATGTCTACCATAAACCATAGTTGTTGAAGTCATTGGCACCAACTTAGCGATTCCGAACTGGGGCACCACTAATTGTAACAATAGTGTATGACACGCAAAAAAACGATATTTAGATGGGGTTAGATTTATCAACAAAACTGGGGGGCACCCATCCTGTAGGGTTTTAATTGTTGTTGTTTCCTGGAAACATGAGGATTCATGTGATGTATGAGACAAATGGGTGGAGAAATGAACTTATCTAAGTGATAAGTAGTGAACATAGGGAGTTTACAAGAGTTTGCCCCTCAAGAAAAAGATGACTAGTATATAGACGATAAACAGAAATGGAGGCATCTGGCAGAGATTAGCCATCAAAAGAAAAGGATTTAGCCAGGAAACATGGTAAATTGCAGGTGGTTTGAGACAGGGACGTTGGTTTATAACTAGGTTTACATCATGGTCTGTGGTAAAATGACATCATGAGATGGATTCATAAATCAACATGTCACTGGGGGATGCCACATTACCATGATATGACCCATTGTAATATAAATGAACTGGGATATATCATATCCCACCAATCGAACATAATCGACACCTGCAGGATCACACCAAGTACTTAAGTAGGTGGTTAGAAAGTTGGGTTATATAAGCCACTTAACACATGGATATAAATGGGATAAGCCTCGGAAAGATAGCATCACCATGACTAGTAACCAGTTGCGAGTCCTTTGCATGATCCAAATGTGTACATCCATAGAGGCAAGCATGGAAAATATGCCAAAAATGTCTGGGTTAGCGAACTGGATAACGAGAGTTTAGTACTGACAAGATCATTTGCCATAAATGAATATATTTGTCTATTTTTTTGTCTATATATACATATATATATACAGACACTTAGACCATCCAAGTACCCAAGAACATGATTTAAAGCCCAAACAATCATGGGTATATGATCGCATCTTTGGTTCCTTATAGGCTCTTGCTGGGTCACCGCTTCACCCTAGCCTCAGCTCGCGGGTTGATGGCTAAACCGCCCATGCAGTAGTGCAAGGTGGGTGTCACCTCAGGAGCTGGACTTCCCTGGCCCCCAATCGAAGCTACCCTCTGGTAATGGCTAGCAGTTCGCTAAAATGAATGAACATGGCACATTTAGTTCGTTGATTTAACGAACTTAGCTATGAGATGGTGATGTTCCATATTTTTTTGGTACGTATGTTTACCAGAGGGTACAAAATCAGCAAATGATTCGGCACTGTCTGGCTTCCACCGGGCTTGCCCCGCTGTTCGGACAAACTGTATCGACATCGTCATGAATCCTTTTCGTAGGAGTGACTATGCACAAACGAAAAGAAGGGCCTGCTAAAGGCATGAAAGAACAAATGGACACATTTTCTCCAAATGAAACTTGGGCATGGTTCCTGTTGTTTTTTTTGCAATGAGACGAACTATCTCTTCCAAATGGTCGATGTTCACTGCGCCACAACGATGTAAAGCAAGGTCGTTCTAACAAATCACCAGCTAACTGCGATCACATGCTGTATTCCCCTCAAGTTTTGAACCCATAAAAATAATGTTGTTGCAAAACGCGACCTGGAGCACGCACTGATTGAAAAGCTTAGACTGCACCTGGACACAACAAACAATATTAAAACAAAACAGAGCGCACTGACATTCACTAGCGAGAGTACCAGCCAACTTCCGTTGAATTGGTCCAGAGGAAGGGGCGCAAAATCACTGAGCACTGTATAGTTAATCTAAAATAAGAACTACATACACCACTACCATCAACCCTCACATGACACATGACCAACACATTCTCATGGACGGCCGGACGGCCTGCAATCGAATTCTCTTGGAACCCATCAAAAGCTGGTGCTGGTCACTTCTGAAGTGGGAACTCTGGTTCGTTATGTAACTTTACATGTTTGCATCACTTACAACGTTCTTATAGCATACCTATAACATATGTATAGCAATGTATAGCATATTTATGAATTGTGCTGTTCACTTTTTGATTCTGAAATGTTTTGGAACCAAGAGGTCCAATGCTGGAGACTTCACCCAGCCATGAAACAGTCCTATGAAATATCGGTGGTGATATCTCGATAATTCATTCAACTATTGTCTATAGTCTATACATATAACTATATACATACAACCATACACACACACATATATATATACATATATAGTTATTTGACTATATATATATATATACCTATATACCTATATACCTTCGTAGTTATATGTATATAACTAAACAATACTCATATTATTATATTAATATAGCTGTACGTATTTAAATATATGCATATTATACACAAATATATACATATATACATATATTACATCTTTATATATATATAAATATACATCCATCAGATGAATCCCAGGTTTAATCACCGTGCTATCTCCATTTCGCCATACAATCCCACATCCACAGCTTGCTCTGGTTACATCATTCGCCATCCAGTAAATCCATCCCCCTGATATGAATCACCCCCCACTGGTTCCAGATAAGTGTAAAATCCTCTACATCCACAATTGTTTCGGTGTGCAACTTATGTGCGGGGAAAAAACTAGCATGCAAATATACAGTTGGATCATATGAATTGTGTGTGCTAAGTGATGCTAAGTTCTTCCTTATTTCATCCCAAAAGAAAACAACAAATTGATAAACCACCACTTTCCCAGTACATCAAATCGCTATTACATACAGTATATGTTCGTATGTTTACAGCAGGGTAATCCAAGTTCTTCCTTCTTTTCAATCCCCCAATAACATCCATACAGCTATGGCCCAAAATACCAGTTATAAGTCAGTAAGTAACCCCATTCATGGTCAGGTCACCCCATTTATTATCATAAAAAAAGAAAAAACAAAATTACTTCACTTCGAGTTATCCCCACCATGCCATTTATACACTTTGTTACTGGCAAATCTTCTGGCATTCTATCTGGCAAACATTCTGGCGCTTTATCTGGCATACCTACTGGCATTCTATCTGACATTCTATCTGGCATACCTTCTGGCATTCTATCTGGCATATCTTCTGGCATTTTATCTGGCATATCTTCTGGGCATATCTTCTGGCATTCTATCTGGCATATCTTCTGGCATTCTATCTGGCATATCTTCTGGCATTCTATCTGGCAAATCTCATGGCATTTTATCTGGCATATCTTCTGGCATTCTATCTGACATTCTATCTGACATCCTATCTGGCATATCTTCTGGCATTCTATCTGGCCGTTGAGGTCCAGCGGTGCACACTGAGCTGGGCAGGTCCCAGGTTGAGGTCCAGCGGTGCACACTGAGCTGGGCAGCTCGCAGGTTGAGGTCCAGCGGTGCACACTGAGCTGGGCAGCTCGCAGGTTGAGGTCCAGCGGTGCACACTGATCTGGGCAGGTCCCAGGTTGAGGTCCAGCGGTGCACACTGAGCTGGGCAGCTCGCAGGTTGAGGTCCAGCGGTGCACACTGAGCTGGGCAGTTGGCGAAGAGCTTGGCGACGAGTTGGCAAGGTTGGCAAGGCGGAAGTGGAGGTGGAGCAAGGCGGAAGTGGAGGTGGAAGAGGCGGAGGCGAGGAGGACAGCGAGGAGGACAGCTAGTCGAGGAGGAGGAGGAGGAGGAGGAGGAGGCGGGCATGCGCTCTGATAAAATCTAACAACCCTCACCTGGCAGGTGGGGAAAACATTGGTAATATGGAATTTAACCCTCTTATCCCGTCAAAAATTACTTGGTTAAAAACGCTTCCCCAATCCTATGGCTTATCATAATCCCCAATCTCATAACCAAATTTGATATTCATTGCTTATTATGCTACATTCATGGGTGATTATCCTACTATCGGTCAATAATAGCATAATAACTGTGGGTTATTTCTACTGTGGATTTTTATAATATCCCCCGTGAATGTGCACGAGCCTGTGGCTGACTGCATTCCATAAACGACCACAAACTCATTAAAGGGGGGATATTTTAATGGGTAAGTTATTCTCATAACCCATATATGCTCCATGTATGGTATATTTACCTACATCTGCCCTAAAAATCACCTAAATGATGGTACATATTCCATATATGGAGCATATGGGTAATGGAACTGTGGGTTAACAACTTTAGGCCCCAAGAAATCTGATCAGCCACGACTTATTCCACGACCCGTCCAAGGTCCAAGTAGCAAAGGCCACATAGAGATGCGCTGAACTGGGGAAACGCACCTGACTCGACGTTTGTTCAGATGTGATATACCTTGACAGTACCTTTTAACCACATTGTATAGGTAAATGTATACTCAAAAGAAAATGTGTATGATATATATATACACACATATGTGTATATATATATATATATATTGGGCGCACGTATTGTATTGCAACATGATTTTGTGTATGGTCACACCTCCACCAGAACCTACCTTCCTCATGTTTTGTTGTGTTATTTTAAGATCTGAAAAAGTGTAGATTCCAACATGATTCCGACCTGTATCCTAAAATGAAAGTCGCGCTTGGGACCATTTTTAAAACTGATCTGCACACGGGCCTTGAGTTCAATCCAAAAGTTAGAAACCACAACGTAAACGTAAGCCTGAACGTGGAGATCTACTTGGTTAGTATCAATACTTATCTTAGGACCTATGATGGATACATTTGGGCGGGTTTAAAAATCAACAAACATAACTGGGTGGTCCCATCTTGTACCCTTGACCACACCGTTACACTCCTAAGCCTGAAACAAGGCGACCATTGGGTAAAATCCCATTCATATCCTCATGTTTGGTGCTGCTTATATCTCAGTTAGAAATGGCGTTGTTTGTCTGAAAATAGGGGATACATGGGGATACCCACAAATAACCATTTTAATACATGTTAACAGGGAAAATGATGATAATCCATTCGAATTTGGTTAGTTACTCTATTTTCAGATAAACCCAAATTGCTTCATAAACCTATTCGACGATAGCTCCACAACAACAAGAACACATAAAATCTCTCCGGTAAGCATGGCTGGAAAATCCACCATTTAGCTCGATGATCCCAGCCAAAAGAAACCTCCATTTATGGGGACTTCAACCTGATTCCCGCAGGGTATAGATCAACATTGCACAATGTGCTAGTCGTCACACTGTTGGTAAAATTCCATGTTTTCGTAATGACATTTTTCATCTGCATGGGCAGATGACTCTATGATGATGATGATGATGATGGTGAGGATGACGATGATGATGACGATGACGATGACGATGACGATGACGATGATGATGATGATGGTGATGATGGTGAGGATGACGGTGACGATGGAGAGAACGATGACGATGATGATGATGATGATGAGGATGATAAGGATGAGGATGATGATGAGGACGATGGTGATGAAGATGATGACGATGACGATGATAATGATGATGGTGATGATGGTGAGGATGACGGTGACGATGGCGAGAACGATGACGATGATGATGATGAGGATGATGAGGATGATGAGGATGAGGATGAGGATGATGATGGTGATGATGATGATGATGAGGATGGCGATGACGATGACGACGACGATGATGATGATGATGATGATGATATGTATATATATACACACCTACAACTTGCAAAAATACATGTTTGGGAGGATTATATAATAGCTTAGATCATCTTTGATCCTTGGTTGAATCCTGCATATCTAATTCATCTACTAGTTAAATCTTCGGTGGAGAATCTTC
This sequence comes from Cladocopium goreaui, assembly GCA_947184155.2. Lineage (NCBI taxonomy): Eukaryota > Dinophyceae > Suessiales > Symbiodiniaceae > Cladocopium > Cladocopium goreaui. The sequence goes on along the minus strand of CAMXCT020001566.1, from coordinate 3,840 downwards.
ATCTTTGGTTTGCTGATCGAAATCCCAGCTCTCTTTTTCTGTGGCGAGCCACGGGGAAAACCTTCTTGCCGAACTCGTCCACTCCTTTCTCAGCTGCCTTACAGGTGGGGTTCCCAAACGATAGCTATACAAGGTGGTCCTTGGTGAACATAACTTGGCTATGTTATAGTTATAGTTATATCAGTTATATCCCCCATACACTATAGTTGGGTGTATGGGGGATATAACAATAACTATAATACAACTGGGGTCCCGACTCCCGACCTTGTACTTTGTGGTTTGTGGGGTTCCATATTTTGTCTGCTTATGAAGCCATCTAATAAAACCATCTAGGAATCTAGATATATCTACCATAGACCATAGGAATCCTAGTTCAAAAACACTTACCTATTTTAGGGACACCCTAGTTTAGATATATAATTTGTCATATGCACGCCTTGACTCTCAAACAACCCATAACAATATACATTTTTTGGGTATCGCATTAAATTCACCCACATATTATCTTTTATATTGGTATCTTGACCTATCTTTATCCAGTGAATTGTGTCGACGTACATTGGTGGGGATAAAACCTCTACCTGAACACGGAAACGTGTTCATCAAGCAACGATCTGCTGACAAAGAGCAGAAAGGATTGGCACATGCCTTGATGATCGCCACAATGCCCCCCGAGTTGTAAACTGGAATATAAATGGTTAACAAAAACAAAAATCCGTCCTAATTGTGGAAATATATATATATATACAGGTATATTATATACATAACATATACCGAAAAATCCAAAAAAACTGTAAACCTAGACATAAACCATCATAAACCAACTCTTTCACCCACCTTGAAAACGCCGTACCAGTTTTTCTGAGTTCAAACAGTTCAACCAGTTCAACCCCCGTGATCCCAGGGTATGGATCAAAAGTCAGACCTGGTTGGTGGTGCAATAACCATCTTGAAAAATATGAAAGTCAATGGGAAGGATTATCCCATATATTATGATGGAAAATAAAACATGTTCCAAACCACCAGCCAGAGACGTACATCTCACACATTTATTGTTTGCCATCAAAAAAAAACGTCGCTCTTCATCGGGTCAACCTGTTTTCTCCATGGGATTTTGGCCCGGTGCGGGGATTCAGCAAACCCAGGCCATCCCAGGGTCATGAATGGGGCACCCATCCTTTGAGTTATTGGCGCCCACAGAGTTTTTTGTGAAAAAAAAAACGGTTTTCCCATATGTTTTGAAACAAAAATGCTGTTCCTATGGTTTTTCCTAGGGTTTCTTCCATCCAAAACCAGGTGTTTTTTTCACGTCGGCCTCGTTGTAGTCCTCCAAGGTCTTTCTCAGCACCTCCAGCGAGGCCCCAATGGCTTCGGCGGCCGCCTCCAGGGTGCCCACGTCCTGAGGACGCAACGTTGCGGCAACGGTGAACAAACCGATTCTATGGTTATTACTATGGTATAATGGTTAATAATCGATATTGTGATTTATGGTTATAATATATTACCATAGAAATATATTAATTTACCACTGAACTTAGTATGGCTATGTACCACAACTATGGTTATACTACATATTGTGTATATTATCTGTGGTATAATGTTATATTGTAAAGTATTAATATGGTATATTATATAAAACTAGACGACGGATGGCCCGAGAGCGTAGAGGAGCAGGTCTTCTCTTGTTAGTATGGAGACACCATATTAGAAACAATATATATATATATATATATTAAAGATGTCATATAGGCAGTCGAGAAGAGGAGTATTAAGACAAAATAGCAGAAGTGCAACACAATAGTTTGCATCGCAAAAACACACAGACACTTTTACGCACAGACGCTTGTACACACAAAAGCTTTCACACACAGAAGCTTTTACAGACAGACACTTTCACACACAGACCCTTTTACGCACAGACGCTTGTACACACAAAAGCTTTTACACACAGAAGCTTTTGCACAAAGACGCTTTTACACAGACACTTTTACACACAAAGCTTTTACACACACACAGACGCTTTTACAGACAGAAGTTTTTACACACATACGTTTTTACACAGATGCTTTTACACACAGACACTTTTACACACAGACGCTTTTACACACAGACGCTTTTACTTTACACACAGACGCTTTTACACACAGACGCTTTTACACACAGACGCTTGTACACACAAAAGCTTTTACACACAGAGGCTTTTACACGCAAACACTTTTACACACAAACACTTTTACACACAGACGCTTTTACACACAGACGCTTTTACACACAGACGCTTTTACACACAGAGGCTTTTACACACAGAAGCTTTTACACACAGACGCTTTTTACACACAGACGCTTTTACACACAGACGCTTTTACACACAGACGCTTTTACACACAGAGGCTTTTACACGCAAACACTTTTACACACAAACACTTTTACAGACAGACGCTTTTACACACAGACGCTTTTACACACAGACGCTTTTACACACAGACGCTTTTACACACAGAAGCTTTTACACACAGACGCTTTTACACACAGACGCTTCTACACACAGAGGCTTTGACACACAGACGCTTTTACACAACAGACGCTTTTACACACAGACGGTTTTACACACAGACGCTTTTACACAACAGACGCTTTCACACACAGACGGTTTTACACACAGACTCTTTTGCACACTAACACTTTTACACACAAACACTTTTACACACAAACACTTTTACACACAGAGACTCTTACACACAGACGCTTTTACACACAGACAAGTCCGGCACAAGTAAAATCGCAATTTTTCCACAGTTTTTGCCGATCGACCCTCATTTCGTGCAAAAGGGTTGCTCCGGCACAAGTAAAATCGCAATTTTTCCTCAGTTTTTGACGATCGACCCTCATTTCGTGCGAAAGGGTTGCTCCGGCACAAGTAAAATCGCAATTTTTCCTCAGTTTTTGACGATCGACCCTCATTTCGTGCGAAAGGGTTGTTTTAGCACAAGTAAAATCGCAATTTTTCTTCAGTTTTTGACGATCGACCCTCATTTCGTGCGAAAGGGTTGCTCGGGGACAAGTAAAATCGCAATTTTTCTTCAGTTTTTGACGATCGACCCTCATTTCGTGCGAAAGGGTTGCTTTAGCACAAATAAAATCGCAATTTTTCATCAGTTTTTGCCGATCGACCCTCATTTCGTGCGAAAGGGTTGCTCGGGGACAAGTAAAATCGCAATTTTTCCTCAGTTTTTGACGATCGACCCTCATTTCGTGCGAAAAGGTTGACGTTTCGTGACTCACCGCCGGCACCACCCTTGGCCCTAAAGAGAGAAAGATAAAGAAGGCGAGAGAGAGAAAAGGGAGAGAGAAAGGAGAGAAGATGTGAAGATGAGAAGATGTGAAGAGGAGCAGATGTGAAGATGAACAGATGTGAAGATGAGCAGATGTGAGAGAAGATGTGGACATGAGCAGGTGTGAAGATGAGCAGATGTGAGAGAAGATGTGAGAGAAGATGTGAGAGAAGATGTGAAGATGAGCAGATGTGAGAGAAGATGTGAAGATGAGCAGATGTGAAGATGAGCAGATGTGAGAGAAGATGTGAGAGAAGATGTGAGAGAATATGTAAGAGAAGATGTGAGAGAAGATGTGAAGATGAGCAGATGTGAGAGAAGATGTGAGAGAGATGTGAGAGAAGATGTGAAGATGAGCAGATGTGAAGATGAGCAGATGTGAGAGAAGGTGTGAAGATGAGCAGATGTGAAGATGAGCAGATGTGAGAGAAGATGTGAAGATGAGCAGATGTGAAGATGAGCAGATGTGAGAGAAGATGTGAGAGAAGATGGGAAGATGAGCAGATGT
>CAMXCT020001565.1:0-144983 GCA_947184155.2 Cladocopium goreaui | reverse complement strand
ACATACTATACTATGTAAACACTCTAAAAATCAATATACATTGCACACTATGCGGGAAACATACTATAAGACGTAGTATCGTTTACTTATATAATTCTTGGTTGACGTTATTTTATACTATATTACTGTATGTTTTACCATAAATTCTCCAACTATTTTATTGTACTCAATTCGTTGTTTAGTCCTAATTCAAATCTCCATCCACTCGTGGCCTGTGCAGCCTGCGAGGGGCTTGGTCCGCCTTAGTGAAGAGTTGGATCTTGAGAACTTTGAGGGACAACTTGTGACCATTCTATGGTAATTTAATGTACCCGGCCTGGTAAACATACAAAAAGCTATTGAAAATGGCCATTTATAATGGATTTTCCCATTAAACATTGCGATTTTCCATAGTTATGTTAGTTTACCAGAGGGTAATTTAAACCAATTTGTAGAATGGTCACAAATCGGTTTATGATAACTTGTGAGGGGAACTAACACCAAATTTCTGAAAAAAATGAGGTTCACCAATTTGGGAGGGGAATTCACACCAATGTATGGAAAAAAAACAGTCAGTTTTCATGTGGAGCCCTTTCGATTTTAACATGTTGGGTCGGTGGGTTCTTTTTCCATGGACCCCAAATCATCATCATCCGTGGTCAGGGCATGTCAGGGCTGCTGTGCTTTTCTCAAGATATTTTTGGGTCTCCCATGACCAAAAATGAATCAATGATTACTATAGATTACTATATGGTGTTATTCACTAATATAATCATCAACCATCATTTATCAATATCCACAAACATATCAACCAATCCCTGGTTGGTGGTTTCAACCTACCCCTCTGAAAAATGATGGAGTTCGTCAATGGGAAGGATGACATACCATATATCCATATATTATGGAAAATAAAATTCATGTTTGAAACCACCAACAACATTCATCCAAGTGATTGATTGAAATCGCTTTGAATGTGGAGATTGCTGGTGATATGTGAAAAAATATTGGCGTTTGACTCTTGGATCAGTCATGACTCTTGTTCATCCTGGCAATGCCAGGGCGCCAAATGGCGTGATGCAATCCAAACCGCTAGATGATCGTGGTCACCCCATGAAGGAGTTCAGCAAATGCTTGGAGAATCTGATCCCAAACCGTGGTGATGATCCTGGTATTCACTGCTGAGCAGGGACTCAGGGACTATCCAAAGGTATAGCCGCTATCACAATCAACATCAGGTACCCTCTGGTAAATTAACATAGACCCTGAAAATCACCAATGTTTAAGAGGAAACTAATCTTCCAACCCCGACAACTACCAGGGTCTATGTTAATTTACTGGAGGGTAAGATCAGGTAAGGTTGGATGCGTATGGATGCGTCCCTTACCCTTCAAACCTGCCATAGATAGCTTAACATGATCAAACTTGCCATGTTCACACACATTATACTTGTTTCAAACCATCTATTTCTATGGGCCATCTATACCATGGCTATGTAACAAATAACCAGAGGGTATATACACATACAGGCAGTACGTATTTAATATCATATATGATATACCCTCTGGTAACAGCTCGACCCTGGCAGATATGTCGGGGTTGGAAGACTAGTGAAACCATTAAAAATTGGTGATTTTCAGGGTCAACAAGTTCATTTACCAGAGGGTAAAGGTCAAACTTTCAAATGGCACTCTATTGCCAAAGCTAGGATTCCTCTTGACAATTGATATGCTCCATATCAACCAATGGACGTCTATCCAAAGTGATGGGCCAAAAATGTGGCAACTACAAGCAGTAGTAAGACATTTCGATTATAAGCCCCAAAATGGCACATATGTGGGTTCGTCTGAACATAGTGTACAAACCCAATGGTTAATGATCACTATTACTATTAAATGGCTATAATTGGAGCTACATGGAGCTACACCCAATTTTCAGACAGACCCACGCGGTGCATGTTGCTTCACTATTAGAATCTTTTGATTTCCACTGCCAGGGGCCCCGGCCCGCTTGAATGATTGGCACCTGAGCAAGTGGAGTGGCACGGCGACGTGGAAATTGGTCCCAACATAGGGTAGCTGCGTAGCCTCAATTCCAAAGGTTTCTCATCATGTTCATTCATTTTCCTCATTACATGCCCATTTGGAGGGTATACTCTATTTTCAGACATGCCCATATGGAAATTGGTCTGAACCTATCGAACTATCGGAATTTTCGGGGAGATACTTCTGGTCAAGCTCTTGAATGTAGACCACACCATGGCCGACTTCTCTGTGACACTGATTTGAATCATATCCACATACAAGAGGAAGAAATCCACCAAACATCGGAAGGGGAGGAGGAACAAATCAACCAACAACCAGTGAGTTACAATCTTTCAGGGAATGGATATCAATCTGCAACTCAAATATTTGTTATTGATGGTTACCATCTAATATGATCCAGACCCCCTGTAATATGATCCAGTAACAACAAAGACCTCTCATTAGAAACCAAAAATACTATGAAGCCATGTGAATCCCCATCATTTGTGATCTCCAGTCAACATAAGACTGATTATTAATCCCCATTTATTGCTCAATTCTGATATATGATCTGGTTGCTGGTTTCCCCAGAAAAAGTTTGGAACGCCAGTGGGAATCTTCATCCTTGAAACCACCAACCAGTGGTTTTCTGACTGGTTGCATACCCATTATGCCCACAATAAAATTACATAAACATTTGGACACCTAAATCCCTAAATTTTAGGGTGCTTATAAATGTTCTATTCATCGGTATACAACCAATCGCCGTATGGGTTTTTGATACTTTGGGCTGTTTCATGGTCTTTAATGACTTTAATGATTAATCTCTAAAAATTCACCATCCCATTTGCACCTTCCTATATATATATATATATGGCTACCAATCCTATCCCAAATACAAATGTACAAAATCCATAAGTACTACTGTGGATGGGCCAGCGAAATCCTGCACCACCAATTTTGGATGGTATTTCAACCCAAACAAAAACTCATGGGATGTTTACCTCCTATCACCTGGTGATTGGGATTTCGCTGGCCCATCCACAGTATCATGTGGTTGGCAAACTATAGTTATTGGAGTTATAAACCCCCCATAACTAGTTCGTTATTTGCGTACCATAAACCATAGTGACATTGGAGTTATGTGCACCAACTGAACGCTATCGTGGCCGGGGGCCCCACATTGTAGGTACTATCCCCTGGCTTCCCATAATATGAACACCCACAGCTCCGCACCGCCTGCGTGAACACCACCGGTGAACGAACTGGTGGTGAACGCAGGCAGCGAATCAATGGTTACCCTCTGGTAAACGTTTACATAACTATGGAAAATCACCATTTTTAATTGGAAAATCCACTATAAATTGGCCATTTTCAATAGCTATGTTAAATTACCAGAGGGTAAGATGTTCCATTCATATCCCCATATCTGCTGCTTGAATACCATAAAAAATCACCATTAAAAATCACCATAACATCATCATGAAATCCCACATTTTTCCCATTTGGTAGGTTGAGAAATCTCATCAACTTCGGCCATCACTTGGCATCGGTAGTCCCATGCGGTCCCCAACTCGAAGCATTTCACTGAGGTCTTTATCCTGGGCAGATCCAGGCATCGAGTGAGTTTTTCGAAACTCTCTCACTGGGGATCTAGTTGCTACATATCTGAATCAAGGGAAACTGTAGCTTTATCATATATACAGTATATATATATATGATATGTATAAATATGTATATATCCATATCTGCCAGGCTAGATCGAAATATTAGGGGATACCATGAAATATACCATTTAAGCTTGAGATTTAAGCAACAAAACATGGGTAGTTACAGACCCCGTGTTTTCCAAGGTCCCAGATGTGTGTTTTCATCCGTTACTATGGTTGATATCGGGGTATTGGATGTATTGGATCGGCTTAGCTCATAAATCTGGGCAAATTATAATAATTCACTAACCTGAATTAAGGCCATTTGGGGATGATTTCCAATACTAACCATGATTCCAGTGAGGTCGCAGTGAGGTCGTTATAATTTACCCATATAAATCCAAAAAGAGACTCAACAAACGTAAGCTTCCTCTAGCATCAAGCAGCAAACATGCCAGGGGCTGCTGACTATTCTCCAAGATGGGATGTTGCACTGGCAATGACCATTCATTTGAGCCATGAAACCTGTCCCATCCCAATTATACTGGTTGTTTTGTAAAGATTCCTATTACGGTTGTAATTAGTCAGATTAAACCAGGTAGCATACATAATCAACAATCAACACGTACCTACAATAACCAATAATGATAGCCGTAATAATAATACCTCTTCATAATCCCATCAATCAATCATCCCCTACAGGATGGGGCCCCATAGTTAGCTAAGTCGGTTTAGAACTATGATAACAATAGTGTATGATACTTATAGTCATAGTTAGATGGGGTTATAAAGCAACTTATACCTGGGGGGGCCGTCCTGTATATATTGCCAATCTTAGATAGCCTGCAAAAAATGATTTTCTTTGCTGGTTAATAGATATTCCCATTGATACCAAAGGACTAAAGGATTAAAGTATCCATCTAAGATTGACCCAGTGGATGATATTTCCATATAAATCGGGAATTGAATTTGCATATAAAATCATTTGTTATTAGGGAAATATCATCCATTGTTGTTAATAACCAATCAACAATGGTATTTTGAACGGCTCATTGGACCGCGCCTCATACTGCACCGCGGTGGCAGTCGCTTTGGCCACATTGTACTGGCACGACATGGTCGGACCGTCGGGCTGCCGGGCTTCGAGTCATGGGGCTATCCCAACATGGATGGTTCATATCATGGAAAATCCACCCACAAATGGATGATTTGGGGGTACCCATATTTTAGGAAACCACCCATATTTTGAGGACACCTCCAAATGTGGTTAGACCTATCAGAAATTATAGAGGGTTGTGAAACTTTGAGATGGTAATTCAAGTCTTGGCCCATGAACTGTTTCATCATGGAATCATCAGCAACTTTTTGACATCGCTATTTGAAACACATGAAATGACTCAAAGCTTGGCCAGAACTGGATTTGATGTCAGCATGTCTAGTTCTGCGCGCTGCGAACTCCAAAAGTCCGGAACTTCATCGCACCTCACAACCGACATCTTTGAGACCAGGAAAACGTCATAGGTCTGTCTGAACATGATGGGATCATGTGGCTAAAACAATGTCATAAACCAGCCATGACTGGGAATGGTTGGAATACCACCTATAAAATTTGTAATTTGGGGATGGTTTATTTATGGCATTGTTTTACCCACATTACTCATAAACTATCAAACAATGGCCATTTGAGTGGTTACCCTCTGGTAAATAAACATAGACCCTGAGAATCACCAGTTTTTAATGGAAACTAATCTTCTAACCCCTATCTGGCAGGGTCTATGTTAATTTACCAGAGGGTAACCATCACGAGTTTAAGGGTTTCCATCGGGGTACCACATTTTTTTTCCACCTAGGTTTGACGGTTTTCGCCTGGGAAGCGGTTGGCAAACGCACGAACTGCGTTAGCAACCTGGCGACTGGCGACAGTCCCAAGAGTCCCTGAAAGGTGGGGAAAGCTGATGTGAACGTTGGTTTATAAACCCAGGAATATCATTCACATTACTAACGGGTTTACAAACTAATGGAATATCATTAATTAGTGGGATAGAATATCATAACTAATGGAATATCATTAATTATCCATTGATCATCCATTAGTTATCAGTTGTATGCCAATTGTATTCCAATTATGATAGTTCTATCATGTTCTATCCGCCTAATCAACCCGAACGTTGACCAAGTTATCTGCTCAACTTAGCTATCGTTTGGGGTCTCACCTTGTATAGCTGAAAATGTTTGGGCTTTGTGTGATAATATTCTCACAAATCTGATGGTTTATGATTTTTTCCATATGTGTTTTTCCAAAATATTCCCGAAACCATCGCAAAGATGTATCCAATGCAGTGAACATGCTTACCCTGTCCCAAATATATCTAATATATATCTAGTTCGTAAGTCTTCATATCATTAACATGCATAAGTAGGGTCATTTCACATCCATGTCCACCAACATCAAAAGATCTTCGACATCAGTGTGGAAAACTCAGCAGAATGGCAGAATCCGATCAAACTCAGTAATCTCTTCGCTTCTCTCTGGCTGTTCAAATGGATACCCTCTGGTAATTTAACATAGCTCTGGAAAATGACCCATAGAAATAGATGGTTTACCTATTAAAAATGGTGATTTTCCATGGCTATGTTAAATAACCAGAGGGTAAATGATGATCAATGCAATTTATTGCAATTGTAGACATCCACAGGATGGGGCCCCCGTTGGTTGCCGCGTTCAGAAACGCCTTATTTTTGTGGCTGAAAAAACAATGGTTTATGGTAGATATATAACTATAGTTCATGGGGCTTATAAACCAACTTACAACTGGGGGGCACCATCCTGCAAGGGTCTACCAATTCATAGCCTCAATGTTGACATCCCAGCAGAAAGCTCACCTGGTGCCAAATGACTGAGCGGAAATGGACGCATACCTGGCACAGTTTTCAGGAAAGGAGGAGAAAGGGCGGGGCGAAATTAAGACTCCATATATATACATATATATATATATGTATATATCCATAATGTTGGTTCCTGATTAGTGTGTGCCCCCCCCCCCAAAACTATTTCTGGACTCTCTTTAAAGTAGAAAGTCAAAAATTTTCTTCCCAAAAGAAAAACATATCCTCAATTAAGTAAGGATTTCAATTGGCTACAATTGAAATCTAATTACTATTGTTTTTTTTGCCGATGAAGTTGTAGTACTTGTAGTACTTGTAGTACTTGTAGTACTTGTAGTACTTGTAGTACTTGTAGTACTTGTAGGACTTGTAGTACTTGTAGGACTTGTAGTGCAATAGTGAACCCAGCAAACAAACCTACTAAAGTGAAATGGTGCCTCTACTGGTCCAGGGCCTTGGAAAATTGTGGGAAAGCTGTTCTTTAATAAGGGTTTAATAAGGGATTGGTTCTTTTGGGAAAGGCTTGGAGTTTGAATTTGGCAATTTTGGAAATGGCTTGCTTCCCTTCTGGGCTTCCAGGGGCTGCTCTGGCACAGCTTGCTGCAATAGTGAACCCAGCAAACAAACCTACTAAAGTGAAATGGTGCCTCTCCTGGTCCAGGGCCTTGGAAAATTGTGGAAAAGCTGTTCTTTAATAAGGGTTTAATAAGGGATTGTTTCTTTTGGGAAAGGCTTGGAGTTTGAATTTGGCAATTTTGGAAAAGGCTTGCTTCCCTTCTTCAGGGGCTGCTCTGGCACAGCTTGCTGCAATAGTGAACCCAGCAAACAAACATACTAAAGTGAAATGGTGCCTCTACTGGTCCTGGGCCTTGGAAAATTGTGGAAAAGCTGTTCTTTAACAAGGGTTTAATAAGGGATTGGTTCTTTTGGGAAAGGCTTGCAGTTTGAATTTGGCAATTTTGGAAATGGCTTGCTTCCCTTCTTCAGGGGCTGCTCTGGCACAGCTTGCTGCAATAGTGAACCCAGCAAACAAACCTACTCAATTAGAGATGCATTTACAGGCTCAGATAGGAGATGAGCAAAAAATTGACTGAGCTACAGCGTTTTTGAAAAAAAAATTGCCTCTCAGCAATTACAGTTTTTTTTCAAAAAACAGGGCTCTCCCAATTTTGTTTTGCCACAAAAGCGAACCCTCCAAACAATACATGAGTTTCAGAATAATTTGTAAAAAAATTGCCACAATAGCGACCCTAGGTACTAATCAGGACCCAACATTAATCATATCTATATCTATCTATCTATATATATATATATATATCCATAATCATATCTATCTCTCTCTCTCTATATATACCTAGGAACCCAAATGAATGTTTTTTTTGATCATACGGCCTCAACCATTTTTTTTGGTCATTACGGCTTACGGGTGTTTCCCAATTTGGGGGTTCAGCCATAATCGCACACAATTGCTTCACTCCCCCTTTTTCTGTGCTTTGGACCATCAGCTTCAAGCGGGCCCGTCATCTCGGCGAAGCTTCTCTTCGTCGGCTGCTGAGTGTCAGGGTTCGGGCTGTTGACCCACGCTTTGTTTGCCATCACAAGATACCTTTGAAGTACTCTCAATCCAATTGCCCTGGGGGAAATGCGTCGGCTGACGCGACAGCATCTCCCCACAAAGTCCTGAAATGAGACATCCCCAGGGAACGGAAAATACAACAGTGATGACACATACTAGGATAGGACCACATAACGACCAACATATCAAAATTCAAATAAATTCAAACTAGACTCCTCATCAGCCTGCACTGACTCCGCTAGGATGTTCAGTGTCCATTTGTTTTGGGCTCCAGATACCAAACGACGCCAGTGATGGTCCAACATGTGAAACTTAACATAGATCGGGAAGCGTGATTTTCGCTCAGTGAAGCACCTATAGGCAAGATTTGCATAGATACGTAACCACTTTCTTCCGTTGTTTCCAGCTGCAAGCGCTTCATTGGACGTCAGCCACAACCCAGACGAGTAACGAATTGAAAAAGTGTCGTTGGCCGCTTTGACAGCTTCAAGAATCATCAAAAAATACTCGTCCTCATTGAATTGATTAATCCTCCCTGTCAAGAACCATTCCACAAACCTGTGGTAGATATGCGTGTCAGCAAACTTTGACCAACCTCCTTCAGGTAAGACCTGGAAGCTTGTAAGGCCAATTCTCTCCGCAACAAATGGACCTGAATGAGGAAGGTTGCAACCCGGCCGTTTGGCCCACTGACGTAGGAGAACATCCAACTGGAAAATTTTGTCTTCCCTTGACCCCGGCAAAAGAAGCAAACATTCAGCCAGCACTGAAGCTATGAAAGTTTTACCTGCTCCTCCATGGTAGTTGTGCCAAACATCAGTCTTGAGATAGTCATGGGGACGATCGATACAATGAAACAATTGCAGCACTGAAGGTCGTGTAACCCAAGGATCAACTGTAGCAACCACAGACCATTGAGCATCTATGTTGAAATCTTCAAAAGGCCCCCCTGGCTTTGTGCCAGCCAAACACATCCAACAAACCCCAGGAGGAGATTTGTTTTCCTCTGACCTGTGCGCCCTTTGCCAATGCCTCGTCAGGTCTCCAATGGTCCTCAAAAACGGAAGATCCCCTTTCACACCTAAGCAAGCGATGTTCCATCTTTCCCCTGCGTAGGTAAACCCAATGTCTTGAAGTTTGAGGAGGTCATTGATCATCTTGTTGAGTACAGCCTGGAAATTCTCCTGAGTAAGGATAGGGGGCTGAGTGGGATTAAAATTAATGTCACAGGAAAGGACAACCAAAGGCAATCTAAGAGGATAGAAAATGAATAATATCATAGTCCCAGAATCTGGTTTCGCCTTGTAATGTTTCTTTGGCATTGCAACAAACAGCATTCGACTGTTGAAAGAGCTCCCTTGAAGGTTGATACCCATCTTGAGTTGACGAAGAGATCTAATTGGATGGCTTTTGAGGAAAGGTTTGCTGCCACGACCAATGGCCCCTTGTAGGCTCAATATCATGACACCCGATCGTTTGAATCCACGACCTTCATCACCATGAATGTAAACTGGAATTGTTCGTGATAGCGACAGCTTGTTTTCAGCAGCAGCTCGAAAGACTCCATAATCTGGCCATTCAAGGCTGTAACGTCGCCAAAACTCTAACAACATTGGTTGCACTTGTTCCATGGGTTGTTCCCCAAACAACTTGGACAAGTTGTTGGATTGAACCAAGTAGTCAATGGTGTCAAGCATACTGAGCACAGGGTAGCTATCACCACCATCCAAGTCAACCCAGGAAACCGGAATCTTCAACGCCAGGTTGTGCTTCTCAAACCTTGGTTGGGGCAGGGTTCAAAGTTAAAAAGTGCAAGTTGAAATGCAACCCAAAGCATCCCTAAAAAGAATAATTGCCGTAATTTTTATATGGGATCATATGGAGTCAGCTTCAGCTACGTCACAGTTTATGGCATTCGTCTTCTGCTCTCTTAGTTGGCACACTTGCAAGACGGGAAGTGATTGGGCAACTTGTAGATCCATAATGATCGACTGCGGCCTTGCTCATCTCAGCTACAGACTTGGCGGTGGCCTGGGCGATCAAAATCCAATCGTTGGGGGTACAATAAGCTAGAGATCTGAAAAGGGTCATGTGAAAGAGATCATGCGAAAGAGGTCATGTGAAAAAGATCATGCGAAAGAGATCATGTGAAAGGATTCATGTGAAAGAGATCTGGTGAAGGAGATCATGTGAGAAAAAAAAACTTTGAAGCAGGAGCTTTTGACCTTTTTCTTTGCCAGGGATCGCTAGCGTATGTCATGTAATTTTCAGCATCACGTAGGGCAATGGGAGCACCACGGGGGAACAACAGCGTGCACATTTAAGCAAATTTGCACAACAGCGCAAGCCATACTGCATGGCCTAGCCATAACGAATTGGCAATTGAAAAAAGCCCACTCAGCTGCCACAGCTCACATTTTGATCGGTTTCATCACGGTTCACTTCCAAGTTGATGAATTTCCAATTGCTAATGACCGTATCCAGAACCTGTAGTTGCTCCAAATCACGGAGTCTTTGCCTTGCTTCAAAGGCATGCTTTTCAAAAGGCCGTTTGGGTCCTACCACAAACCCCCAGGGCAAGTCTGGGTCGTGAACACCCAAAGCTTCAAATGAAGCCTTCAATGAGGCCAGAATTCTTTCCCTTTTCTCAACTACACGGGCTCGAGTATCCATGGGGAGCTGACGACTAAACTATTCTGATTTTTTGTTTGTCTTTTGGGCCAAATCTCCAGAATGGTGGCTTGTCCAAAGTATCCAAATATAATTCATAGTTTGATATAGCTTGTTTTTTTTTCACCCTTTCCCTCTTGGGTCCCCGGCACCATTTGCAATGCACGATGCTGCATGCTTTCCCATTGGTCCAACAACACCTGGCATGGCCAAGGTGCTGATGCGATGGCAATGGGATCTACAGAAACAGTGGGAAGGCCAGGGATGGGTCTTTCTGGGCATGCTGCACTGCATGGATAAGATTTGTTGCACTACCCGTGGACGATTTTTTTTCATGGAATTCACGCTAGGCCCAGGTGAGCATGTTCAGGGTTGACTCCAATGCAACCACACGCTTGAAAGGGCTGTGAGATCGATCCAAAGCAAATCATTTCAGAATTGCAAAACCCCATTTCATGAAGTTTGCCTTTACTTGGCAGACTTGGCTTTCGCCTTGCTCTTTGCCTTCGACTTTGGCACCTTTGGTGCTGGCAACTCAGAATTGGTATCGTCGTTCTCAGACTTGCGCTTGGTCCGGGCAGATTTCAAAGCCGGCCTTAGGTATGACCATGTGGTGATATACCGTGATATGTGTATCAGACTTTTATAAGATCGATTCTACTTCAAATATATATGATATAATATGAATGAATATACATATGCACATGTATGTTCACACTGTTCTCACCAGAATTTTCTGGGGCGAATGCTGGGCTTGGACTTCTGCACGTGTAGCCTTGCTTCCCCTGGGACGGCAAAAAACATAAACCCCATGGTTCCACCACCCATAGAAATCCAGTTGTTCAGAGTGGTTTTAAATCAAGGCACAAGACTTCTGCGTATTCCAATTGCTTGTCAATGTTCTGAGCCAACCTCAAAGTGCCGGGGCTGATGGAATGTCAGTAATGTTTTTGCTATATACCATTTTATAACAATAGATTCAACATGATTGTGCCAAAGAAACGTATCAGACGGTTTTGTCTTCACTGCACGGTAGCGAGCCAGGCTTGTAGCCAATGCATCATAGTGAGTGTCCATGGCTTCATAGGCAGTCTTGAGGATCGACTTCACACTTAGGGTATGGCTTTAAATGAGATGATGCAAAGGTCACTCATGAAAACAAATACTGTTGATTCAAATTTGATTGTGTGATCATTGAACGCCAATCCTACCAATACTAAAGTGGCCTGGGGTTCTCAACTTTTGACTCGATGTCTCGCAACTTGGCCGACTTTGCCAACAGAGCTTCCATGGACTTGGTCAACAGCACATGTGTTTCCTGCTCTGGGTCATCGATTGATAGACAAAAAATGTAAATATACTTGCATGACAAGGGTTCCCCCTACGATAAACGGTCAGTCCTGCTTCTCCACATCCGCATTAGGTGGCCTGGGCTCACTTCCTGGAGGGTCAGCGGCAGCCTCTTCCTCAGCTCCTCGATCCATGGCCGCGGGGTCCTCCAGGGACAGGGTCCTGAACTCAACGGGCCTGGCAGAACCACAGATTTCCTCCTCCTCTTTGGTTTGGGTATATCGCTTTGTCAACTCCCCGGACTCATCCACTTCGCTGTAGTGCTGTTCGATCTTGGGATTATACTTCCATTTCCTGCCATGATTTTCCGGTAATCGGGCTATGATAACTTAAGATGCAATAAGTTGAAATCATATTGAAACATCCATAGCCTTCGAAGCTTTGGTCGGTCAGCTGTGTAAGCGGTCACTGCGTCAATCTCGCACCTCAGGGGTGATTCAATGATGACATTCTTTTCAGGGCTACATCATAATAGATTTCACCCATTTGCAATCCAACTCATAAGTTTAAAATCTCAAGACCACATGAATCTTAGGCTAGCCACTTTGGCATTTTCAAGGTGCCTTTCATCTGACGCTCTGTGTACCATCCAGCTTGCACTTTCAAGGTCTTCCCGGTCTCCTCCACTACAAGCTTACGGACGGAACTCTGGCACTGGTCCTGCAGGCAGCTCACATGGGAGCAAGGAGACATGGAGTGGGAGTTTGTTGGTAACATGTAGACTCTATAGGCTATACTTTTAACTTCAAGATGGTTCTAAGATGCAATTGTTGCAATGGCTCCTTGTTCAAAAACGCATCTTTGAAGATTTGGATAAGCTCCAGTCGGGCGTCAGGCCCCTGATTATGATATCGCTCATAAACATCCTGGGAACACTTTAGACCTCCATTCTTCTTCTTGGTGCACCAGCGGCGGAGACGTTGTTCAACCGCAGCATCACTCATGAGTTTGCCGTTCAACAGCAAACGTCCCCTGTCATCTCGGGTGATCTTCTCGCCGGAGTCCTTCACAAGAGACAGCTGGTGGTAACACTTGATGGCTAATTCCCAACATGCATCTCGTTCAAGGTGTTTGGCAATGATTGATGGAAATATCTCAAGAATGTTATGACACATGATTTCAAACCCCAAACCCATAACCCCGGTCCCCATTCCCTGAAAACCTGGCCTCACCATCCTCATCAGAGTCCGGGGCACGTTCAGCAGCATGGGATGGAGCCACTGAGGGAGTGGGGGTAGGAGGGCTAGACTTGGGAGTAGGTGCAGACGGCCGTGGGGAAGGGGTTGAACCCACGGTTGAATTCGAGAGTCTAGATTTCTGCCTCCTTAGAACTTCAATCTCCTCAAGAAGCTTTTGCTTTTCTTCCAGTGCCTAACGCATTGCAGCACATATTATATGATCATATATGATCAATAACATCCATCATAAGAGAATATAAGAGATTGATAAATAGTAGTTTGTCGAAAATTTCATGTTCCCACCACTTTAGGTTCCCAGCCCGCTCATGCTCGGGGCCGGCATGTGCCGCAGAAGCTTCTTTGCCAGGCTTGGCTTCCTACATCACACAGGCACAAGGGACAGAGGACACAGGTTCAGATATCATTATAGGTTACCAATTGCAAACCTATCACCTAAAAAAGATCCTCACAAATCTCAATCTCTGATGTTTCTTAATGGGTTTGCTTACAGTATGCAATGATTGCAATGGTTTGTGTCCTCCAAAGTAGGAGCAGGTGGTGCAGCAGACGGTGTCAAGTCCTGGCACAGGCCAACAAGGGGTTTGGTGTTTTTTTTTTTAAATAAAAACAAATCTGCCATATGGTATATAGTATACCCAACACCTTTTGAATATAAGTCCGGCCTTAGCATCCATCATAGGAGGTGGGTTCTCTAGCATCAGAAGTTCATCCTGCAATGCCTGACAGGTGACCATTGAAATCGCTGAGGGAAAGATTATACTTATGGCTCTTTGAACATTAACATTTCAAACCATTGAACTTAAACCTTCACCCTGGCCTTTAACTCCATTTCCATTTGTTTCTGGCGGGTCATCCCTTCCTTCTTAACTGCCATGAGATGATTCTGACCAGCACCCAAGGATGCGCAGCTCCACGCACGAGAGAGCAAAGGCTCCATTCACCCAGCACACCAAGCCGATTGGTTCACAAAATGACTGAGGGGAAAGTAATTACTGATCTCATGAGTGATGGGTATCATGTGAACACATCATGCATTGAACAGCACACTTGTTGAATCGATATATACTCACATTTTCCAAAGACAATCTCTCACACACGTAGCTGAAACGTCTCACACGTGTGAAACTTGAGATGTTGAATGTCTATGGACCATGCTTTGGCCGATACCCATTTCCAGAAGCAGCTAAGTTCGCTGCAAAAGGCATCTAGCGAGAACCCCTGGAAAACAGCCCATATATGGTATTTTTTCAACATTTCGCTATGGTTTTTTTCCAATAAAAACCCAATAAATTACGGTTTCAGTACGGGTACGGTTTTTTCAATACACCCAAATACTGGAGTATATGCCCATATATGGCCATATTTGATTGTTTTTTTGATCAAATCGATATAGTTCAAAATGTGTATTTTTTTGATTGGATCCGTCGGGGTTCCCATAAAATGCTTCTCAAATATGTGTTGGCAAGAGTTTTCGCCAACTTGGTGGAATTTGGAGGCTGTACGATCCTCTTATGTACAAAATACAGGTCCTAATATCCGCATCGGAACACATATCCCCGTATTCCATTGACTCAAAAATAGTCGCTCCATTGGCATCAGGTGGGCACTCAACTGGCTTGCAGTCTTTCAAGAGGCGAGGAAAGATCTCTACGATCTTCATCCCAAAGCGGAGCGGGTAGCACCTGATTTACCAGGCTACAGGTCAAATGGACGTTAATGATGGGGTGCAACAAAACCAGTAGTTGACAGTAAAAACAACTGAGGTAAAGGCTCTGTACCCTTTAGATTTTTGGTTCCATGCCATTTCCTTTTTCCGGAAATAGGATCCACATAAACAGCAGTGTTCTTCTTCTTGTTGTCACTGGGTTTCCATCCAGTAAGCCGACCCAAGTTGAAGCGTTCGACCCATGGGGAATTGGAGTATGCCACATGTCGCTTTGGAGAATCAGATTTGAATAAACGCATCCACCAACAGCTTCGGAAAACCTTGGTTCAGAGATCCAGAGTTGTAAGATCCATGGAAGATAATCCAAAATAGACATTCACCAATGAAATCATTTATATTCAAATCGGGGGGCCGTACAAATAGTAGTTAGCCAACGGAATCGAGGATGTCGATAGAGCAAGCTTTGCCGAGGTTGCTCACAAATGAAAACCCCACCCAAGCACACAGTCAGCGCCATCAGCAGTGAGCACCTTCATGGGTTTGTTGCATTGGTCTTAATTGTACTTGATGGGAAACATGAAAGCCTTTGCATGAACATGTTTTGTTTAACATCCGAACCTTGCTACCATCAAATTTCCTTGTGCCACACATTCCCGATCTTCATATCCCAAGGAGTTGAGGTACCATCGAAATGTTGATCCCCTTGATACTGCTGACCATGTACTGCATAGCACACCATACCATGCCACGAATCCATCCGGGTCTCCTTGAAGCAAAGCCTGGATTGCCAACCTGGGTTGGCTGTTGAATGCGATGGGTAAGGGTTCATATGGTCTGGTAAATTTAAACAAGTGACCTGGAACACCCGTTTTTGATCAAAAAACGGGGTTTCCAGGTCACTTGTTTCAAGGGAGGTTAAAGCCAATATGGCCCCATACTGGCATCCCATGCGCCCATATCATGTATGCATGCATGTAGTTTTCACTATTACGCTAAGGAGCACAAAGCCTGAAGCACTGTTAATGTCAAAGACACTACCTTCCCCCAAGGCATATCCAGCAGCTTCATGGTCTTTGATATCGATGCATGTTGCACGGTATCCAGCACCCGATACACATTTTGTTGCCATACGAGACCCAGAGAAGAGTTCAATGAACTGGAAATCCTGAGCCCGAGGATCGGAATGGACAGATTATAGTTTAATCTTATAGTTTGGATTCCATCAAGTTTCAAGTTTCTGAATTTGCAAGATTCATATGATTCATCTTTAAGGACCCCACGCCCACGCCAGAATCTCCAGGGATCCCATTCCAGATGACCAATAAGGTCAAAAGAATAAATGCCTGCAAAGGACAAAAACATCAGTACTTGGTCATTATAACTTGAAAATCATACCATGAAATTTATGTTTCATTCTATGATTCATGCCTTGGGCAGGAATCGCTTCTTCATTTCATGGACCAAACGCGTCACATCCCGGCTGTCCCAGGCCCTCATGGCTCCCAGAGAAACGAGACGCCAATATTTGGAGCTGGATGGTGGCTGCATCGGAATGGCAAGATGGATTAAGTGTATCGAATGAATGGCAAGATGGATTAAATGGAAGTTTAAACTGGACATCGTTTTTTCTCTCGAAAACATGATTGTCCCCAAAGTTTCATTGAACATGACTGCTGATCACCCAGCCCAAGAAAATTGCACTCTGGACGGCCCACCCTTCTTGATTGGCAATCAGTTCAAATCTGCCAATATTTGCCAACACATCACCCAATGAAATAACAGGACAGTTCGACTTGGCTTCACAAAGCCCCGTTTCGCAATCCATTTCTTGCCTGCAAGAGGCATGCCAAGATCCTGGCGGAAGGACGATTGTGCGAGCGTGTGGGATCTTTGTTGCTGGGGAATGTTTCTCAGGGTCCACCATGTATGGAATGAACTTCTCATGATTTGCATTTCAAAAAACAATAAACGCTGGGCTGGGTTTCATTTTTCATCCATTGTTTGTGAAAAAATGTGACCACCATCCAGTCCTCAGCCAGCTGGTATAGCAGCAGCAGCAATCACATAACCTGTCCAAGGCGAGAATGACGATTGAAAGTGAATGAACCCAGAATTGTTGGTGGTAATTTCACATCCTGTTCCGATTTTGTAAGACTTTGGTACGTATTCTTTTCATCTGGATAAATGGAACCCTGCCCAAATACAAAGTGGGAGATGGAAACTTTTTTCCCCAAAGCGCTGGCGAGACAAAGTCTTGCGGCGTTTAAGCCATATCCCCCAAAGATAGAATTGTGTGCCACAAAGCGGACCATGCCAGCAGGCAATCACAGATCAAATGCTGATATGAACACAATGAAAAATGAGTTCATGCGTTCAGTAGTCATTGTAGCTGGAGGTTCACTGCGATAAACCATGTGTTTCGAAAACGGTGATGTGAAAGCCTTACATGCATGGGAACCCTACAGATATACTCTAAGATAAATGTCCGGCTTCTTTAGTCAACATCCTGAGCATCAGCATCCTCATTTTCGGGGCTGACTTCATCAGTGAATTCCTTGATATGTTTGTGCAACTCCTCCTTCAAATTGGGATCAGAGCTCTGGCCGGTAAGAACTGGCTTGTAGTACAGAAAATTCGACACAGCGTCCGCTTCATCAATGCCGTTGAGCATTTGGCCAGCCTCAGATAAGTCAAGGGCTGCAGATTGTTAATTCAACAATTCAGGGTCATGGCTTACCACTTGTGGCCAATTACTTTTTCCAAGTGGGATTGCATTTATTGAATGGTTGATGGGACAAAGGAAAAGCATCTCCTGGGGTGCAATAAAGTAGCTATGGTTGCGACACTCTTGACTGCAAACATCAAATCCTCAAAGCGCACTGTGCAGTAGCAAACCTCCAGGACATGGCGTGGATCGGGACACCAACAATGGCAAAGGAGACTGGGTTGGCGGGTCTGTCCATGTGGGTAACCTACTTATGAAATGAATCATACATAATTCCCAACATTTTCAACCAGAACATCAAATAATTAGAACATCAGAAAGGTTTTAACGTTTTCAGCTACCAAGCCTGTTGGAGCTTGCCATTCTTAAGGATTAGGAATCCTACAGCTGAGCGCGACCAGTACACCATGATCTTGAACTGCCCTTCAAACTGTTGGTTCAAGTGCTCAACTACGGATTTAATCTCACCCGTGGTCTCATCGTGCTTGACGCGCTTTCGGCGGCATCCATCCTGGAGACATTTGGTAATAGACTTGTAGATCAGTTTATACTTAAGGATATGTAGCCATTATGTTGCTCATATGTGATATGTCATAACAAACATGCATACTTAAGATGAAAGGCGAGTGGGCTGTCCTCTCCAGCTTTGGGGGCTGGCTCCGCACATGTGGACGACTGCTTTGCTTTTTTTGCCTTTGCTCCTTTGCCTGCATGTCCTGCCTGGTCCATTGCCTCCTCTTCACCCTGTGCCTTCTTTACATTCTTCGTTTTCTTCGTTTTGCATCCCTTGACCTTGCATCCCTTCTTGACTTTCTTCGTTTTGCCTGCCTCCTTGACATTGCGTTCATCCTTGCCCTTACCTTTGCTCATAGTGGTGGTTGGGATTGCCTTTGTCTCACTGCTTGGATTCCTTGTCTTTGCTGCTGATGGTGTGGCCTTATCCTTCTGGGTGATCTTACCATCTTCTCGTTCATTGCTTACCATGCGCACCTGTGACTTCATCCTGCGAAGTCTCTTACCTATGGTTTTTGGACTGTTGCTGGATTGCTCCTTGTTTGCTTCAGGTTCTGCCTTTGCTGCCTTTCCTGCCTTAGCTGCCTTTCGTGCCTTTGCTGGCTTTTCTGCCTTGGCTGCCTTTCCTGCCTTTCCCTTAGGCTTCCTTCCTTTCCTCGTAGAGTTTTCCTCTTTCTTTTCATCCTTCAACCGCTGTTGCTTCAAGCGATCCACAACCTGAGCGCACAGAGCAGCTGAGAACCCACATATTGAACTTTTCCCCTAAAAAAAAAACATCTAAAACAGAAACACTTGAAGTTCGGTTGAAGTGGTAGAGACATCAACCTATATCCGGTTCAAGGAACAGGAATGCGCTCACCTTCATCACCATTGCCAGTAGTAGGATCATTGATTTTGGGGCCTTCATCCTCACCCTGAGTGGCTTCGGGGGGGCACCAAGCTTCATCCACCCCAGCATCGGGCACAGCATCGGGCACAGCATCGGGAGCGTAGTACTGAGTTTCATCCGGCACCATCGGGAGAGTCTCATCAAAGTCCATTGCTGGCACAGAAGTGCTGGCTTCCAACCTGGGAAAGAGATGGGTTCACAGGTTTGATATTAATTTTTAAAGGTTCCAGGGGAATACATCTATCCTAAGGTTCCAGGGGAATACATCTATACCTCTTAAGATTGCTGTTGATCAACTTGGATGGCCATATGAACAATGTTTTCATAAAGACGGAAACTGGTCGATGGTACTGACAAGAAACTTCAAATCTGACTGCAACTTTTCCATCCGGGATCTAATTTCAGCAACCCTTGATGAAGTCGAATCCACTGGTGACGCTATCTCTGGAACTGGATCACTCGGAGAAACCATGGGAGTACCAGTACTGTTGGAATTCTGACCTTTGAGTTCAGCAATCCTGGCCTTGGCCTCCATGATTTTTTTGTGCAATCCAAACACACATTCCTGCTCATCAACAGGAAGGGCTTCTGGAACCCACATATCATTCTCAAGCAAACCCGAGTTCCCACCCACAGATTCAGCCAGAGCTGGCACAACCGGGGTTGTAGTAGGTGAAGGAATTGGCACCTGACGAACCCGATCACGTAGATCACACTCCTTAGATTCGCCCTTCTCATCCTCGCTGTCGTCAGGAGCTGACTTGTCCGCGGGGAGGTCTAAATAGAGTTCCTGAGAGGCGGAGTTGCGCGGCCAAGGCCGGTGGGAATTGATAGCAA
Source organism: Cladocopium goreaui (assembly GCA_947184155.2). Lineage (NCBI taxonomy): Eukaryota > Dinophyceae > Suessiales > Symbiodiniaceae > Cladocopium > Cladocopium goreaui. The sequence goes on along the minus strand of CAMXCT020001565.1, from coordinate 125,023 downwards.
ACACTCCAACATATTGCAACAACTGTATACATGCATGTAATGTAGGGTTCCAAATATATTGAAATGATTCCCATAAAATCTATATATCGACCTCAGCCTGCAGTCAAATTCATTGGTTTCACCGGTTTCACCTTTACCATTTGAAAGTGTGCTGGCCCGATGAACCATGGACAATGTGCCGGGTGCAAAAAAGGCTCCAACTCGCCAAAGTGGGTCAAGAGCTCTCTGAAGTCTGCGTCCTCCAGGGGTAGCTATGGGGCATATATGATCCAAGGGATCTGAACCATATTGTGGATGGAAGAAATCTTGCACCGGATGATAGATGGTTTATCCAATATAGTCCCATTGCAGTTATAGTTATAAGTGTTACCACTATACATGGGCACGAAGCGGTGCAGGTGCAGGATTTCTTCCATCCATCATATGCAAATTGGAATGGAAGAAAATACATACTGTGGTTCCGGGAAAGACCTGGAAAATATGATCTGATTTGAACTGCATGATTGATAATCACATAAAAAAATGGAAACATGCATGAAGAAAGGAACCCTTGTCCCGTGGCATGTGAGGACGAATGTACTTGGCTCGCACATATGACACCAGCTTCTTAATGCTAATCACCGACAAATGAACCGGCACTTCCAACTCTTCAGGGATTGGAGGAAGGTTGTGGGCATCAAATCCCTGCTTGGTAGACAGCAGCTGGAGAATCCAAACTTGGTCTTGAATCGTCCCCATATCAGGTGTCTTGATCAGGTGGTGGTATCGCATATTCTCCATGATTGGGATCAAGACTTCTCTGTTCCACAAGGCATGACGTACATCTTTGGATGCAAGGGGCTGGGTATTGTTGGTTACAACAATGGCACCAATGCCGCCCTCTTTCACCCTCTCTTGGATGGAAGGCTCCATCCACCAATGCTTAGCAACACCATAAAGGTTCGCCATAGCAAGGCAGCAAAACGTTTTTTTTTTTTGAGCCGGTTTGCTCTGAAGGGAACGCCCAAAAGCTTCCAGCAAAAGCCAACTGTACTTGCAAGATAGAATTCATGGCAAGAAATCAAATCAAACTTATTTCGTTTTTCGATGCCCCCCCCCACGTAATCAGAGCGGGCCTCAACGTGCTCAGCAGCGATGCAATCATCCCAATCAGGACGCATGGTTTCTATGCACATATTTCAAGAGACCCTGTTGGGAATCTATAATATATAGTCTATGCCACATAATATATTCTATGGCACCCATCATATATTTCTTCCATTCTCGATTTGGGGTGCATGGTCACATGCATCTTCCCCTTTTTTATTTCACATCATTCACATCCATACTGTGAGCCTTGGATGCAAGGATCGGGCGCACCTCCAATAGCAATATCGTGAATTGACCAAATTATCTGGTCATTACGGGTAAAATTGTTCATTGATCATTAAAAGGTGTATTCGACCAGATTTTCCCATAATGAACAAAAATTTTTGTTCAAACGGCTTTCCAGGTATATATACACATATTAGATCCATATATATATATATATATATTTATATCGCATAGAAATTTGCAGAGATTTTTTGGTACGATTCACCCACTGCAGGAAAAACAGGTCAAGGAATTCGTGCGTTTCAGACACTGCATGGAGACTCCCGGGCAATTTTTCCAGGGGAAACGCCACGGGAGTTGGGGGAACCTCCCCATGATGTTCATCGCAGTACGTTCAGTGGGAACAATGTCAGGTGTCGTTGGTCGTTTCCTGTTTACCCTTGACTGTTCATAGGAACCACAGGCCCGGAGCACATGGCCAACCATAGGCAAAGCAACAAATAAAAGACCTCAGCTGAGTTGGTTGAGCATAGGCATAGCCTAGGATCATCTGTTAAGATGCAAAAAAAACATGGCCAATCAGCCAGATACCCCGCAAAAAATGAGATAAACTTAGCTGGTGAGTAGATAATCCCCATTGATACCAAAAGACTACTGGTTGTTGGTTTCAACCTACCCCTCTGAAAAATGATGGAGTTTGTCAGTTGGGATGATGAAATTCCCAATATGATGGGAAAGTCATTCAAAATTCCATGGTTCCAGTCACCACCAACCAGTATATTATCCAGTGAGTTTATTCCCTATATCCGATGGGTTTATCCCCTATATGAATCCCGTTTTTATACCATGGAATGAAACCACCAAAAGACTAATTAGTTCGGATTAGTTTCTAGCCATCTAAGATTGACCTAGTAATTTTGACCATGAGCATCAAGCCATTGGGAAATCATGGAGAAAAACATCCTGGGAAGTCATATACGACAAACCACCCGCCAGTCTGCCCGGAGCCCCCTGGAACATAGGCTTGGTTATGGTTGGTTCACGTTGGTTGTTTGCAGATGATCTTAGATGATCTTGCTTCATTCTGCCTGCGAATCCTTGACAATTCAAGTCATTCTATACATTCTATAAGTTCAAAGTCTATATTGGGGGTGCATCCCACTTAAATGCTTTAGATATATATTTATATATTTACTTATATATATATATATATATGGGATATGTCCATTTATATAGGGGGTTACATAAATAACTGACCGATTGGGATGCACGGAGCCCCTCTTCTCCAAGAACTCTTACTTGTACAGTCCAACAGTGGGGGCTTTCCTAAAATGGACCATGGGTTTATGGTTGTTTCAATACAAAAACATAGTCCAATTTTGGATGATTGGGGCTACCAATTTAATCTGGTTGGTGGTGCAATAACAATCTTGACAAATGATGGAGCTCGTCAATGGGAAGGATGACATCCCATATACGAAATAGAAAATAAAATTTTTGTTCCAAACCACCAACCAGTAGTTTAGTTATGTTTATAAACCATTATAATCCCCATTAACTAGTTCGCTATATCTACCATAAACCATAGTTAATCCATATTTCCAAACCATAGTTAAACCAGTAATGCTTTTTTGTTTTTCGGATTTCCCCGATTTTGATGCTTTTCTGGGTCTGTGAGAAAATTTCACATCTGTCGGATTGGATCGGAGATTTTCACGGTGCTGTGGGATATGGGAAGATGATGGGTATTTCCTAGTGATATAAACATCAATTACCATCTGGTTATTTAACATAGCCATGGAACATCCCGTATTCTATGTATAGATTCTATGTATCTGGGTAAATTCTAATATTTCACTAACCTGAATCTTGCGGCCATTTGGGGATGATTCCCTGCAATCTAACCATGATTTCCAGTGAGGGAGAACAGTGAGGTCGTTATAATTTACCCAGATCAATTACCCTTTGGTTATTTAACAGTTGGCCATGGAAAATCATCCCTTTTAATAGGTACATCATCTATTTCTATGGGTCATGGCTTCCGTAGCTATGTTAAATAACCAGAGGATAAATGGGATAGTATTTATATCACCATTAATATGATAGTCCCATTAATATGGTAGTAATATATCACCATTGATATACCATAAACATACAAGAATATGGGAATATATAAAGATACAAGAATATGGGAATATATATATACATCATATTTGATGGATATACAACCCACAGCTATGGGTGATGGATCTGTCTGTCTGTGCGGCTTTTGGCTCCCATAGAAGTTGTAAAATCTGCCGGAGTCTGCCGCTAGCAAATCCACAAACCCATTTGGTTAATGATGGTTAATGATGATTAATACCACCTATTGCCACCTGATGGTTATTAATGGTGTGATGAATTCCAACTGGTTACTAATCATTGCCAATCAGGCAGATAGCCTGCAACAAATTGTAATTTCTTAGCTGGTGAACATAGATATTCCCATACCAAAAGACTAAAGGACTAAAGTACCCATCCAAGATTGACCTAGTAAACTCATTTTTGGTGGTTCCCAGATATAAGCCCTCCGAACATTTCTTGCCCGCTCGGTTCAAATCACCCATTGATAATTTCCCCATTAAACCACCCCACTATAATTGGTAAATCATCCCATTAAATCATTCCATCACAATGACTTGCTGGTGCTAAACGTAGGGAATGGATGGGTTGCTGGGGGTTGCTGGGATTATTGAAAGTTAGCCAGTGGATCATTCCCTCATTCCCTACGTTTAGCACAAGTAAGATGATACCCTCTGGTAAATCATCATAGACCCTGAAAATAGCACAGTTTCAATGGAAACTAATCTTCCAACCCCTATCTGCCAGGGTCGAGCTGTTCATTTTCTGGAGGGCAATCCGAGAAGATTCCTAGATACATTGCCAATCAGCCAGATACCCTGCACAAAAATCATTTCTTAGCTGGTGAACATAGATACCAAAAGTTAGGATTAGTTTGTACCCATCCAAGATTGACCTAGTAGATAATCTGTTGGACATATCCCCAGTAGCAGTTATCATAATCCCCATTAAACCAGGTAGTATAATCCCCTATTTTGACCAAAGATGATCATCTCCGAGAAGATTCCTAGATACTTCCGTAACCAGCGAAGCTAAGGGGCTCCAGAGGCCAAACTCATGGCGTTTAACCTCGGAAACTCAGTGGTGACCCTCCAATTGTAAATTGCTTTATACCTCCCATTAAGCATTTAATATTACGTATATAATAGTATATATATATATATATGGGTAAATGAACTAACATTTCACTAACCTGAATCTTAAGGCCATTTGGGGATGATTCCCCGCAATCTAACTATGATTATAGTGAGGTCGCAGTGAGGTCGTTATCATTTACCCATATATATATAGATACATATGATTGTCTATATTATACACCACAAACCATATTTAACCTATATATATATGATTATATATGGGGGACAAAACACAAAGTTAAGCTGTTAGAATGGCATTTTTCTGAGAGCTCACAAAGACTGAGTAGACACCAAAACTACTGAGACGTTTTTAAGCTAGGAGTGGTTTCATTGGGGGGTTGTCATCCGGAGTGAACACCAAATAACTGGGTGTAGTTTCTATAGGTTTTTTATTTCCCAACATCACCGGGGGCTGATATGCTGATATGTTATATGTTTGGTATATGTTTGCCATCCCCAGTTGACTCAATGGCCATGCTGGCCAGGATCCGATTGATTGGAGGTACCTATCATATATAAGGCCTTTTTTTTTTAGGCCTATGTAAGGGAATATCCCCACAATTCATATGGCCAAACATATGGTACAGTACCTCCATCTGTTGGATCCTGGAGATCTCCCATTGATCAAGCCACTAAAGAATCCGCAGTACTGAAACAGGGTCTGTCGACCCAATTATATCCAATTATCTTCTAATCCCTTCTTCCTAATATCAAAATAATTCAACATATATGGTTGGTGGTTGAGCCCTACCCCTCTGAAAAATGATGGAGTGAAAGTCAGTTGGGATAAACATGTATAAACATGGATAAACATCTTCTTATATGGGAAAGTGAAAGAAATCAATATATTAACCATGTATTTCCATATATTAACGATATATTTGTGATTAACCAAGTCATAAAATTCCATGGTTCCAGTCACCACCAATCAGATCAAATACACCCCCACTTAGGACTTTGCTTTAGTCATGGATCCATGAAAAAGTGGGGTCGTCATAGGGTGGGTTTCAGTTTTGATGAGACCTGGCGTCCGGTGTCAAAAAAACAATTATAGCACTGCTCGCCCTGGGTTCGAAGGTTTACCCTCTGGTAAACATACAAAAACTATGGAAACTCACCCATTTTAATGGGTAAATCCACTAGAAATGGCCATTTTCAATAGCTGGCTCTTGATTACTTACAGTAACTGGTTGGTGGTTTTTCGCCCTACCCCTCTGAAAAATGGAGTGAGTTCGTCAGTTGGGATGATGTTTTCTTCCCAACTGAATGGACAAAATCCATACGTATATTAACCATGTATTTCCATATATTAATCATATATTTATGGTTAACCACTATAAAATTCCATGGTTCCAAACCACCAACCAGTTGATTACTTAAGAACGCCAACCATCATCGGCCAAGAGACGCCACGGCCCACTCTGGAGAAATGCGTTTCAGCGGATCGCGACTCAGAAATCCGGGGAGCGCCTGCCGTGGCCCGCCACCCGGTCACCGCCGGTCACCAAGAATTCACTTCACAAACATCCAAATGGGGGGAAATCAATGGGAATTCCAGGATCCTAAAATGGAGGTACTGTACCATATAAGGCCATATTTTGGGGGTATATCCCCTTACATAGGCCTTATATATGGTAGGTACCTCCACTTTAGGTTCCTGAAATGGCCATTGAGGAAAGTGAGGACCAATGTTGGACCTATAAGTGATTAAGCGACCAACACCACATTGTGGGTATGAACATGGGGTATTTTCCTCGTTCTGTCCGAGAAGGATGTTCTTACCAACACCATCACCATCGCAATGCAAAGCGCACAAAACCTCTTTGATGACCATCGAAAAACCGATGGAAAAACACGCCTCATCTGCTTTGGTGATCATCACCGTAGTCCTGTTTCGAAGCGGAGAAAGGTGGACATGAGTCTGTCATAATTGGGAAATGGGTGCCGAAATGGCCCTCTTAATGCAGAACATGATGATAAGCCATTGGAATCGGGCGGCTATTCCTTTTTCAGACAAAGCCACATATATCAAATATGTACATGGGTTTGTCTGCAAATAGTGTATCTCATATTCCAATCGATTATCACCATGTTCCCCATTAAAATTGCTATTTGTGGGTATCCCCTATTTTCAGACAAACCCACATATCAGGCAAATCTACAGGTTCATGCTGGACTTTTGCATTGATCACCATCATTCATATTCTACGTGTCTTTTATAAAGCTCTTTTAAGTATTGATCATTTTTTTTTTGTTCTTTTTGGGCGAGAGTTCGAGATCCTGATTTTTCACTGCTTGGTGGTTTTTCGCCCTACCCCTCTGAAAAATGATGGACTTCGTCAGTTGGGATGATGAAATTCCCAACTGTTGATGGAAAGTGATTCAAAATTCCATGGTTCCAGTCCCCACCAACCGGGTATGGACTATTATAGAGGTTGCTGGACCATTATAGACTTTCTTTTATATAGAGGTTAATGGACTATGAATGGCCCACTGATTTAGCGGTTAACGTATGCGGTTGCTCATCTGTTCCGTTGGCGCTCCAGCGCTACTTTAAAAGGCGTCCTGTCGATCAGTAGCGCGGCTGACACCAAATACAGGTCCATCTTGCCCACCTCAGCATGTTACCCTCTGGTACTGTTACAAAAAGCTATTGAAAATGCTGATTCAATGGTGATTTAATGGTGAATTCATTAGGATATATGATGGTATAGCCTCTGGTAATGACTGTTATATAGCTATTGAAAACAGCCATAGAAATAGTGGGTTTACCTATGAACAATGGTGATTTTTCATAGTTTTTTGTATGTTTACCAGAGGGTACATCATGTGGTCACCCGGTAATCAAACATGGCTGGGAAACCCCCGAACAGTCATGGAAGTCTCGTTCGCAATATCGAAAAAAAACATGATGGGAGTTTCGAGCAATGGAACTGATTATTGGAGGGTATCACCATCCATCCATTGACGTGGAGCTGGATGAACCATTATTAGCCATTATTAACGATTACCCTCCAGTAAATTAACATAGATCCTGGTAGATAGGGCTTGGTTCAGATTAGTTTCCTCTAAAGATTGGTGATTTTCAGGGTCAACAAGTTAATTTACCAGAGGGCAACAATATCATGATGGCCATCTGTTTGGATCTCTTGGCTTTTCCCAACACGGAAACTGAAAAACAATGGACGTCCGTTCTTCGGGAAATGATGTACAAAAGTGCAGATTTTCTGTGAATTTCTGAAAAAAAATCGCCTGTCAACTGAACATCAAATCATCTCACTGATCGCCTCGATCTAAATCCCAGGCCCATCCCATTGAAGTTGTAGCTACGGGTCCAATTCTGAGAGTCATCCAGCTGCCTCAAAGCCATACTGCTTGGTGGTTGAGCCCTACCCCTCTGAAAAATGATGGAGTGAAAGTCAGTTGGGATTTTATGGAATTCCGATTTTTTTTTTATGGAAAGTCATTCAAAATTCCATGGTTCCAGTCACCACCAACCAGCACATGTTCGGACTCATGATCTTTAAAGCCCCTCTGCAGCTTCAATGTGCAAGTGGGGGGCTCCAAAATCATCCAACATTGGGTGATGATCAACGGGACAAGCAATGGTTTTGGGTCGCCATATTATACAATGTGAGGCCCCCCAGTGATGTTTGTTGGTTTATAAACCCCCATAACTATAGTTATAAATACCATAAACCATAGTTGTTGGAACTATAAACCAACTTAGCTATCCTGGGGGCTTCACACTGTAGGATTTCCCCCATATTTTCGCGGCATCAATCAGGAACTCACAGGAACTTCCATCTTTTCGGCTTCCGCCTTGGGCCCCGACGGTGAGTTCGACTAAGTCCCGAACATCCTGTGGGCTGTGTGCAGGGAGAGACTTGGAATATGGATGAATATGGGCCATTTCCGGCATCTACTTGCTAATTGGTTTTTCGAGGGTGGTGATTTAGTGAACACCAACGAACTGCATCACTATCATATATTATCATTCACTAACTACAAAAAACAGTTTCAACATCACTAGCCATTTGGTTACCTCCAAACATGACTGGTTGGTGGTATACCTACCCCTCTGAAAAAATATGAGTTCGTCAGTTGGGATGATGAAATTTCCAATATGATGGGAAAGTCATTCAAAATTCCATGGTTCCAGTAGTTCCAGTCACCACCAAGCAGCTAGCCATTTGGTTATCTCCAAACATGAATTCAAAATGAGGCTACAATGTGGTTCCCCCAAGATAGCTAAGTTGGTTTATAAGTGGCTTAACAATGGTTTATGGTAGATATAACTATAGTTCATGGGGATTATAATGGTTTATAAACCAACGTTCACATCACTCGGGGGGCCCATCCTGTATCCCCTCCTCCAACAGATCCCACTGCGAAGATCTGTGGAGTTCCCAGCCTCGCGGTAGAGGCCGAATTGCACCACTCGCATGTCCTGCTCTTGGAATTCGCGCTCCTGCCAGGGTATCCCCATACCTTGGTCACCTGAGGCTTAATGGAGCACGACATTTTTTTGGTGTTTGGGACAAAGCTATCATCGAAATATTCATCAAAACACCTTGGCGTCTTTGAGCTTGTTTGAGGTTCATAATACCCCGGTATGAAACTGAAATTGAAGATATTTGAAATCAGCAGCTATCAAGACTGTGCCATCATTGTCCAACGCGCTAGGGCTCATAAGGATTCCAAAGGCGCGGCGCCTGCTTCAAGTGTTTGTCGAACATGAAATTTTTCCGGTTGTACTTGAAGAGCGCCTGGCTGACCCAAACATGCCCAAACATGCCCAAACATAGCTTGCCGGGTTATGGCAGCCTGGTAAGCTGAAGGGGCCCTTGCTGCGTTTGGGAGATCCACTTTGAATGTGGGTCAACAAGGGTGGAAAATTGGGGCCTTGAGCAAGGCATGTTGGGAATGCAGGAAGATTCTTCTCAGCACAAGCAAGAAAGACACGTCACATGCAGTACCCTGAGCAAGTAATTCTCAAAATTCATCTTCTGGTTGGTGGTTTTAACCATCTTCAAAAATATGAAAGTCAATGGGAAGGATTATCCCATATACCCTCTGGTAATTTAACATAACTATGGAAAATCACCATTTTTAATGGGAAAATCCACTATAAATGGTCATTTTCAATAGCAAACTGTTAGTTTACCAGAGGGTATTATGGAAAAACAATGTTTGAACCCACCAAGCAGTTTTAGATCTAAAAACAAGAGCTGCCCAAGCGTTACAACGCACGTGACCACTGTTATCGGTCATGTCATCATTTCATCGCCTGCTTCTGGTACACCAAAAAACTCAATGTGCAGTGGAAGATATAATATGAGATCTGGTTTGTGGTTTCAACCCCTCTGAAAAATATGAAAGTCAGTTGGGATTATTATTCCCAATATGGGGAAAAAAAGTTCCAAACCACCAACCAGAGATTCTGATCATCTGGCCCATTTGGATGTGGGTCAAAATGGAAGACCTAGGGGACCACAGATGTTAGTCTAGTTTAGTATTAACCATCCAATTATTGGGGTACCTAATTTTGACCCATACCCATTTATGTCCATTAAGGGTTAAAATCCACCTCACCACAATACAAAACCACTGGCTTCACCAAAAAAATGCTGGCTCCGAGCACATCCGACGAAAAATTCGCGACATTTTTTGGCTCGCCGGCCGGCTCAATCCTCCAGGGGGTTGCTTCCCACTTGCGACCTGATCTGATGATCTGATCAGACCAAGGTCAGATCTCTGAGGGTTACCTTGAGAGGAATCTGAATGTTTCATAGTTTCTGGTTGGTGGTTGAGCCCTACCCCTCTGAAAAATATGAGTTCGTCAGGTAGGGTTATTATTCCCAGTATATGGAAAAATAAAAAATGTTCCAAACCACCAACCAGGTTCGGATCAATACATGCCCAATTGCTTTCGATTTATCAAAGTTGTCAAGAGATTGGAATTGGGGAACGGACACTCATGTGCAAGGAGGTAATTTGTAAAAGCAGTGGGCGCAGATTTTGGGGTCTAGGAAGCTGTTCTGGATCAAAATTTCAAAACCAAGATCCGAAACATAGATCTTTTCAAACCACACAATTCCCTGAAACACTCCATGCTAAATCCAAAACAGTCGAAAGATCGGACGGAAAAAGAAGGAAACTGGAAAAAAAAACACATCAAACCATTCGGACTCTCCATGGAACTTCTCATTGCGGCATGTTCAACAGTAATTCCATGTAATTCCTCCATCATCTCCATACTGAAGCCGCACTGGTGCAGCCAGTTGTCAGCTTTCTCCACCGACAGAGCGTCCCTTTTTTGGATCCGCTGGTTGTGTCTGTGTTGACAGCGGTGCACAGGGCGTGTGAGGTGTTCCCACATGGTGGCTTTAGTCCACCACTGTTTTTTGAGCCAATATTTACCATGTGGGTCTGGCTCAACCTTATCGTTTAAATCCGATGCAAGAATCTTGTTCCTTCAACTTTATGAAACACATAGGGATTGGATTGCAGAGCGCTACCAGAATGTCTTAAGGCAATTTATCGAGCACGAAAGCCAGTCTGGAACATCTCATTCCAATGTTACAATACTGGTAATAGCAATAGCCAGCTTTCGATTGTGACATTTTCTTCCAATGTCGATTTTTAAACATGATCTACAATCTACAACTTGTCACTAGCAGGCCTACAAGCGTGAAAGGTCAAACAGCTGTCAACAGCGAGTTTGTTTTCTTGATATCAAATGTGAACTTAGGTATTAAGACCGGAACCTGTCACATGGCATTTATATGCATCTGCACACGGGCAAATATCACAAGCAAATTTAAACAGGATCTATAATGATCTATCTATGTTATATGAATTATGAATCATTATGAATCTATATGAACTACTTATGAGCTAGATTCATAATGATTCATGATAAACATGTTATTTTGTCTGGTTTATGAACTACTTATGTGAACACATAATATATAGCTCTCCTGAAGCGGATCGCGATGACCTGAGCACTGCCAGTGACTGCTGCACTGCATTCATCGGTGCAAAACATCATCGAATCGCCGGCGGCTCCCGTGACTCCAGTGCTTTGTCCTGGAGGGCAGAGAGAGCTGGTGGTTGAGCCGTGCCTTATTGGTTGGTTAATGATGGTTAATATCTGGTTAGATATGGTTATATACTGTTAATAATGGTTAATGTATGGTTATAATGAATAATAATGGTTAATATCGTTATACTGTTAATAATGGTTGATATTACTGGTTATGAGAGATGGTTTTCATGATGGTTAATTAACGTTAATTAGCTATTCTGGTTGGTGGTTGAGCCCGTTGAGCCCTCTGAAAAATGATGCAGTCAGTTGGGATTTTTACATCTTCCCAATATATTGGAAAGTCACAAAATTCAAGTTCCAAACCACCAACCAGACAAAATAGAGAGGTGTCCAAGTGTCTGTTTCTGAACTTTTCTTCAAGCCTCAAGCTCTAACAAAAAATCACCAATGCTTCCACTTAAGATGATTTTCCTGGAATCCTCTGTGTTGCTGATATTGTTGCGATACCTCGATAAGACTCTGGTCTATGCAGGAGCAGGTAAAACTCCGTTATTTGATACTCTTCGCCTTCAATTTCGACCCATGCCTGGTTGGTGGTTTCAACCCCGCTGAAAAATATTAGTCAATTGGGATAATTTTTCCTAATATATGGAAAAAAAATAATATTCCAAACCACCAACCAGACATTCATGTCCACCTCCCAACCTGTCCTTTTTCTTCCTAGATCCTGGGCTGGTCATTCGGCAGCACTACCCCCCTGGTGCTGCTCTCCCCAGCGGATAGTTGACACTTTATGCCGGACATGGTCTGAATTTTGTGTTTTGTTTTTGTGTGATTCTCGTTGACATGACATTTTGATGATGTTAATTCACGTTCTTGTGGGTTTTCCCCTTGTATACCCGGCTAACCGAGCCACTAGAGATCAACATGGCAATTGTATCCATCCATGGCTGGGTCAACTTTGTTGGCAAGAGAAATCGACGGAAATAATTACCTCACTTCATTGCCAATCTTAGATACCCTACAACAACTGACAAATTCTTAGCTGGTGAACAGTTCGATATTCCCATACCAAAAGACGAGTTAGGATTAGTTCGTACCCAGTGGATTGACCTAGTTCAAACTAACATAACTATGGAAAATCAATGAACATCACCATGCTATTCATGGGTAAATCAACTATTTCTATGGGCTATTTTTCATGGGTAAATCATGGTAAATCAACAAGATCCCCCGGGCCCCATCTTCTCGTTGTGTTTTTCGGGCCTCGTCCCTGGGAGACGATGGCTCTGCGAAGATCCGCGATGTGTTCCAGCACTGCCTGGATTGGTTTTCTTGGGAAAATCGAAACCGGAAAGCCATGGGTTTTTACCATCAAATTGTTTGGGCTTTCCGGTTTCAATTTTCCCATCATCCAATTCTATGAAAAATAGATCGAGCAGCTTGAGTCACTGTGAGATCATGTGCTGGTTGGTGGTTGAAACAACCATCTTGAAATGTGGTTTCATTACCCTCTGGTAATGACATTCACCGTTTGCTATTTCTCAGCCATGGCCCTAGTCGAAATAGTGGATTTAGCCATTGATAGCATGGTGGATCTTTCCATAGTTATGTAAACGTTGACCAGAGGGTAAACAGGCCCAATGCCAGAGTCACCATCCAGAAAACCATCCCCTTAGTTTGTGCACACGAAATTGGGACCAATTTTGGTAGCCCCATGGGATGTAAAAACATCGCCCCCATGGGTTCATGGGACACTGGGAGGTCGGTGTGTATCCAAAGTCCGGGCATATCCGATATAGGCGTTGTGACTCTGTCATTGGTGCTGACTTTTACATGTACCAACGCGCATATGCTATGGAACATACTATATATATATATATATATATCTGCGTAAAGTACAATATTTCACTAACCTGAAATGAGCTCTTTGGAGATAGTCAACCCTGCTAACCATCATTCCCAGAGAGGTCGTAGAAAGGTCGTTATAATTTACCCAGATATATGTCTTTCTTGATGAATTCCCGCTTCGAATTCCAAAGATTTTTCAACCCCTTGGGGATTTTTCGAGGACCGAGCTCACACTCCAGGTTTCCAAAGTCATCGGGCTATCCCCAGTCATCATTCATTCTAAGGTTCTAATAGGATTTTCCATGAAATCAACCATATAAACCATCCAGCGATAAAGGGTTAGCCTGATTTTTTAGGAAAGCCCCACATATTTGTGGCACAACGGCGCAACTCTCGTAACGAGTGTCGTGTGCAAAAACTCTTCGCCAAGCGGATGATCATCCCGATTCGGAAAACAGAAACCCGCCAGCCATGGTAAACTCAACATGGCCAACACAAGCCGTCTTAACGATTTAGCGGGTTACCCTAGCTTGGCTTTGTGGGCAGTCATGAGATACTGTAGCTAAAAATACCTTATAATTGGATGGTTAATATTTAAAATGAACAGAATCTGCAGTTGACCTGAAATATTGACCCATAGCCTCATATGCTATGCTATGCGCGGCAAGTTGGATCTTGCCTCCCGACCCGTGCGCTCTTTTGCGCTGCACCTGCAGCGAAAGAAGGTTCACCTTTTCTGTACCCCTCTGAAAAATATGAAAGTCAATGGGAAGGATTATCCCATATAATATGGAAAATAAAAAATGTTTGAAACCATCAACCATATCTCATCAAAAATACTGCATCGGCATCAAACACGGGGTGTTTTAACCATCAGAAATGGAACATGTGGGTCCTCTGGTGCTCTGGCATTTTGGGGTTTGACAAGCTGAAACACATGTGGTAAGAGTGGCTCAATCATGAGGTCTTGGAGTTTCCTTCAAGAATGTTTGTTGGATATCATCATCCTATCCACATATCAAGATAAATTTGATAATACATCACCAACCTGAAAATAGTCTTGGGGACCATTCCCCCAAAAAACATTCACCTCCCTGAAATACGTCACAGAGTGTGGTTCGGTCATGATCAAATTAACATCCAGAGATGTGGCTGATCAAAAGCCTGGTGTCAAGTTAAACATAGTCTGGTTGGTGGTTTCAACCTACCATTGGCTGGTAATATACTGTTAATAATGGTTATATAATATTAATGGTTATTATATGGTTAATGATGGTTAATTAGCTATTCTGGTTGGTAGTTGAGCCCGTTGAGCCCTCTGAAAAATGATGGAGTGAGTTCGTCAGTTGGGATGATGAAATTCCCAACTGTTTCTGGAAAGTCATAAAATTCCATGGTTCCAAAGCACCAACCAGATATATAGGATTTTCATCGTTTTTTTTTTGCTTTTGAGCCATTCCCATATCTGTACTCGGTGGCATCATCATGGATCATCCCAGTTGTAGCAGGCACACATCATTTCAATCCATCATATGTGTCGGTTCTATCCCCATGATATATCTATTAACTTTGTTTAACCCCAAACACGGCTAAATCACTATGTTCTATATCTTCTCTCCATATACCGCCAATTGAATCCCTATTCTGAAACACACCCACATCCTTGTATCATATTGTTAGTTCTATGTCCATGAAATATCCCCATTTCATCGCCATTGCGGCCAACTCAGCATTTTGGCTTTCACCTCTCCATCTCAGATTCGCCAGGCCACTTGAAGACCAATGGCAGTGCCACATCTTTCTTCAACCGCCAGGGGCTCTCGGGCATTTCATAGAGCCTAGGCGCCATGGCGCCATGATGCCACCCCAGGATGTCGTACGGATGATGTGAATCAATGGGATCCAACAGATGGAGCTCTCCGTTAAAATTAGGTGGTACCTAATATGTTTGGCTGGCCATATGTGGGTAACTAAACCCATGGGAAATACCTATGGGAAATACCTATGGGATGATTATTGGGATGATTATTGCTGGCTGGTGGTTTCAACCTACCCCGAAAAATGATGGAGTGAGTTCGTCAATTGGGATGACGAAATTCCCAACTGAATGGAACAAAAAACATGTTCCAAACCATCAACCAGCCATATGTTTGGCCAATATGTGGGGAGATTCCCTCAAAAATAGGCCTCAACTACTAGGTACCTCCAATCAATCGGAACTGCCAACTTCTGCGGGCCAAAATGAGGATCCCAACATTTGATTGAAAGCAGCCGTGCAAGTTGGCGGAACCCCAGAAGACTTTGGGAGATGATTTTCCTATTGATCATGGCCATTTTTGGGCTTCCGTGTCAACATGTAGGGGGTTATGACCGATTCAGCATCATTTAACTATCAGACATGCGAGATTTGGCTGGGATTTAAACGATCAAACATGAGACAACGGATGCGTTTTTCAAATCGAGATGAAACTATGCGTGTTCCTATCATAGTATTATAGGGAGCTCCGCTAAAGTTTCCCTTCAATCAATCTTTCTAAAAAAAGGAGCGAACAAAGTAGAAAGCTGGACACTTTGAACCACAGATTCTGTAAAAAATATCATGCGCACATTTCCCTTAAACATATTTGGTGTTCGACATTTTTCGTTTAGTGTTGGTTGTCTTGCCCGATGTGATCAGAGGACAAGGCCACCCCATGTGGATGATACCTGAAGTGGTTCATGTCCGCTTGTAACTTCTTTATTGGACTCTAGTTACCATCTGGTTTTTTAACATAGCCATGGGAAATCACCATTTTTAACAGGTAAACCCAGGTAAACCATCTATAAATGAATCATTTTCCATGGCTATGTTAAATAACCAGAGGGTAGTAGTAAAAAGAAACCGGTTGTAAGTGGTGTAGTGGTGTGCAGAAAAATGGTAAATTTAAGAATCTCAAATTTAGGTCACTGTAGATGACACCGTTACGAGACGGATGGACCCTACGATTGTCAGCTGATTTCACAAATTGTCCACCCGTTGGCGGGCCGTTAACAGGTCGTCTTGCTCCCACTATTTGGGGGCCTAAAATGGGAGACTGCAAAACCATTGGTTTGCCCATTAAAAGTCACCAATTTCTGGTGATTTCGTGGTCAGCCCATTTGCATGAATGATGCGTCAATGTGTTGTGCCCACTTGGATGTTCATCCCAGTTGGTAAGTGGGAAACGACCACAATCTAGTTTTATTAACAAATCTATGTTTATGGAACATCACCGTTAATTTATATGGTATAAATACGGGTTATCAGTCACTTGTGAACAGAGGTGCGCCGAAACTTAGTTACGCTCGCGCTTCGCGCACTGGCAATGACTTCGAAGCCAAAGGGCAGGTCCAACAGCTCGTCTGCCCGGTCCAAACCTGGCCAGATTCCAATCCCATACAGCATCCCCAACGCTACAATCATCGCAAAATGGTAGCCTGGTAGTTGTTTAATGTTGTTTCTGGCGGCTTACCACATTAATATGAAAGATATAAAAGGCCCAGTGGCATTTTCAGAGTTACAGTTGGATTTTCAGAAACCATGATTACAAATTGAGGTTGTTGATTTCCTTACGATTCAATTAGCCAGTGGTAAGAGGCCCATAGATTTTCAGACTTCATCAACTAATGGCTGATTGCCAACATTTTTTAGCGTGTTGCTTGACCCATCCTCCCATCAAGATCAAGGCCGAAACAGGAGCAATAACCAATCAGGATTGCATCCAGTGACTTGAATGGGACTCTCTGGCTCTGCATTTAAAAATGGTCAACCCCAAAATAAAGACAAAAACAGAAAATTGATTAGTTCATGATGCTTACAGTGATCCCAAACATGATATGGCCATTGAACATCTCCAGTCATAAATGATGTTCCCATGAAAAGAATTTCCAGAGAAGTAACTAAATGGGTTTTCAATTTATTGGTTTTCAATTATTGGCAGTGATGGTGGGTTACCTATGATGTTCCCATGCGTCACCAATAATTAAATGCTGTTCAATTGCCACGATTACCAACATTTTCCCAGTATTACCAGAGGGTATATTCCCATTCTATCCCCATGATATTCCTCTATATTTAATAACCCATTGGTACCTCACTTATGGTCGCCATGACCGGAAAACGGACCTCGCGATGGAGCCATGTCCATCCTGATTTCAGAGCAGCTTTTTCAAAACCATCCCTACCAGGACTATTTTCAACACCAAAACAATAATGGGTAGAAACTAATCCTAACTACAGTAGCGGCCCAGCACTTAGAATATGATTAAAAAAACACTTTTAAAATATTTTAAGTGGTAGTTGTAACTAATATCTTAGAATATAGCCAAATTCTAAGTCCTAGCACTTAAGCATCTCACTTACAATATAAAAGCTTGCACTTAGAATATGAAGTATGATATTTTGTGTTTTAAGATATTCTATAGTCTTTAAAAATTGGTTTTAACTGGAAAAACTCAGTTGAAACCTTGCACTTAAGAATATGAAAAAAACACTAACCTTAGTATAGTTTTTCTTTGGGGTTTCTGTGTTTTTCCTTGGTTTTCTTTGATTTTCAATGTTTTTGGCTAGGTTTTTACTGGTTTTCAATGTTTTTTCATTTATATTTATCAATTGTTTGATTAAGTTTATTAGTTTTTTCATTGGTAATCATAGTGTATAGTATAGTAAATAAAATGATTACATAATATATAACCACAGTAGTACTATAATGTAATATAACGTTATTTTACAATGCTAGTTTATAATGCT
This sequence comes from Cladocopium goreaui, assembly GCA_947184155.2. Taxonomy (NCBI): domain Eukaryota; class Dinophyceae; order Suessiales; family Symbiodiniaceae; genus Cladocopium; species Cladocopium goreaui. Next base: position 106,782 of record CAMXCT020001565.1, on the reverse strand, counting down.
AGTGATTCAACGCCCGTCCAGCGCTCACATTCGTGGTTTTGTGACAGTTTCATGGTACAATAAGCAATTGCATGATGCACAGTACTGTAATTTAGCAGGGTGACAATGCATAGAACTAAGAAATCTAAATTATTTGATTATTGCATTGTATATTGTACTGTATATTGTTTGAATGATGATGATAACACACAGAAACATACAGTGTATTGTATTTATTACTGAATTGTAATATTTTTTCATGTACTGTACTGTATTGTAATACAGTAAAAACGATTAGCTGCAATGAATCATTGAAACACATTTTTACTATTAAATCTAGTCCAGAAGACACGTCAAACAACATTATCTCATAATATGAAGCATACACAGTATAGCAGAATAGCATACACTACGATACACAACATTAGCATCATACAAATCACACATGTTCAAATTCTGTGCTGATTGTGGATGTCTGGAGAAGACGGAAGACGTGGGGCAGCTCAGAATCGCATGGTGCTGTGATAGCACCTATGATGTTTGATGCTGTGATAGCATCAATAATGTATGGTGATGTGATAGCATCCATTATGTTTGGCGTTATGATAGCACCAAGTATGTATGGTGATGTGATAGCATCCATTATGTTTGGCGTTATGATAGCACCAAGTATGTATGGTGATGTGAAAGCATTCATTATGTTTTGTGATGTGATACAGTATGTAAATGTTTTGAAACACTGTACAATAGATCATTTTTTATATTTGGAGAGGGGGGCAGGTGGATACAAAAAACACAACAAGTTCATTTGTGAAAATAACATACAATACAATGTTGTACAATAGTACAGTAAGCCAAATAGCAGTACAAAACAATACAGTATACAGTAGTACATTACATTACTTCAACAGTTTTGTATTCATCCTATCAAATATGGTTGACAACATTATACTACTGTATTGTTCTTGAGGATTACAAAAATGATTGCATGCATTCAGTATTACAGTACAGAATTTTGTGAAAATATGCAATTGAGCTGACAGGCGTTGCAGCCAATGCCGCCATGCGTGTGGGCTCAGGTGATTGTGAACTTGTTTTTCACGTGCAATATTGTACGGTACTGTATACAATACAACAGTACAGTACATGTGTATTTTTTGCTTGCAACAAAAAACATTGCATTTAGAATATGAATACAATACATTACAATACAGTACACTACGTTGTTTAGCTATAAAAAATGGTGATTTTCCATAGTTTGACCATCCAGTCGATCGACCTAGTAATAACCAATCAACAACGGTATTTCGAACCGCGCATCCTTTTTTTTGAAGCAAGGTGCTTGGTCAAAATCACCGAGAGATTCACGCCTGAATCCACCAACCACTTGATGCCCTGCGGTTTTTTGCCGGCGGGAAGGATGTCGTGGAACCATCACCTGAAAATGGCTTAGACATGCTATTTGAATATAGAATATAGAATATCTGTGTCTAAGCATGACATATTGACTTAGACATATAGTTTAAAAATATGGCTAAAAATATGGCTTAGACATATCACTTGAATATCTCAGTCAAATGGGACTGGAAAAAAATATGGTTTATCATTGGCTGGTTGGTGGTATATGTTTTATGGAGTATCTTCTCTGTTCAAGCATCGTTCGGTCGTTGCAAGTACTTTCAATGGCCATTTCAGGATCCTAGATTGGAGGTACCTACCATATATAAGGCCTATATTTCAGGCCTATGTAAGGGAATATCCCCACAAAATATGGCCTTATATGGTACAGTACCTCCATTTAAGGATCCTGAAATTCCCATTGATACTTGGGATAACTGGGATAACTGTTGCCTTTCTCAGATCTCGAGAAAAGCTTCGGCCTGGTTTCAGAACTTTTTTCAGTACAGATTCTCGACTGCCAGTGTCTGGTTGGTGGTTTCAACCTACCCCTCTGAAAAATGATGGAGTGAAAGTCAGTTGGGATAATTATTCCCAACTGAATGGAAAGTCATAAAATTCCATGGTTCCAAACCAACAACCAGTTAAGTATATATATAAGCCACATCATATCTAACCAATTATTAGAATTCACCAAAACAAAGACCATAAAACCATATACCGTCTGGTAAACATACAAAAAACATCAAAAAAATATGGAAAATCACCATGCTATCAATGGCAAATCCACTATTTCTATGGCCATTTTCAATAGCAAACTGTTAATTAACGGCACGCGGAAAAACAAATCCAGGAAGAGCCAGCTGCCCGCTGGTAATCAAACATGGCAATTGGAAATCCACTGTAAATAGAGGCTTTAGTGGGAAAATCATGAACAATCATCTATAGATGAGGGATTTTGATTTGCCACGTTTGATTACCGGAGGGTATATCTGCTTACCAGACCCCCAGTTGTTGAAGCCGCGACTCACGGAATAACATGTGTTCCTGAACTTCGAATCTTCCGGACAACATCATAGTTCACATAGAAACACATGTGGTGATGCTGCAATTTGACCAAAGGAACTGTTGGCATAGTACTCATCTTCACATCTGGGTACGTCATGGTACGTCTGAAAATGATGCCTTCCAATGGTTATTTCATGCTATTTCTATGGGGCTTAACCTCTATTTTCAACATCTTTTCCCCATGTGACACGTGACACGTTGGCGGTTTCCCCCGTTGGGCGTTCATTGGGCGTGGTTGGAACACCTGGAGATCAAAGTTGCTGAAGCGCGCTGATCCGTCCACCAAGTAGAAGAGCTCCGCCAAGGTGCCTCGGTGCCGAGCGCAGAGGGCTCCGGGGCTCTGGAGGGCTCCGTGGCAAGCGCGGAGCGTTTTGGTTGGCTTCGGAGGTGCCTTTCAGAGGGAAATCAAGGGATAGATTCTGATAGATATGACGAAGTACTGTAGATTCTGATGTAGTGAGGGGGATGGAATCATGGTATGTTCTGGAAGATGATTTGTAGGATTGATATTAGCGTTGCAAATTAGCGTTGCAAAGTAGATTGGTGGAGACAATGATACACCGCCATGACACAGTCGATCTTCCCAAGACCCGTGATAGCCTCTGGTAATCCATGGAAAACTCCCCATTTCATACATTGCCAATCAGCCAGATAGCCTGCAAAAAATGACAAATTCTTTGCTGGTGAACGTAGATATTCCCATACCAAAAGACTAGTTAGGATTAATTTGTATCCATCTAGTCGATTGACCTAGTAATCAGTTATTAAAAAAACCAGTAACCATACCTCATTATATCCTCATTATATTCCCACATATAATCATTGCCAATCTTAGAAATAGTTGTTTACCCATAAAAAATGGTGAATCTTTCCATAGTTTGACCATCCAGTCGATTGACCTAGATTTACTTCGATCATTTTCCCAGCAGAAAGGGGGTGGTTCCCCAGCACCGAGGCACTACGGTGGCGCACATAAGCGGTGACGATCTTCGTCATCTGCTTCAACTCTCTGCCTGCACCTGGCAGAGCCTTGAGCCTTGAATCAGGGGAGATGCTATGAGTCAAAAGCCTCGTACCCGGATGGTACCCGGATAGTTGGTTTATTGATGTTTATTCCCCCAAAACATGGTAATACTATGGGTTCTGACCCATCCCCTAATATGATATGGCATATGTTGGCCCCCTGATGCAGATGGGTGGGTCAAAATGGAAGAGCTTAAAAATTAAACCACAGATGTGAATGTCTGGTTTAGTACCATCCAATTATTGGGGTACCTAATTTTGACCCATACCCATATGGCAACATGGTGTGTCTGAAAATAGGGATACCCAAGAAATGGCAGTGACGGGAAAATCAGGTGTTGTGCCTGGTGATCTCCTCCAATTCCAGTCATGGTACCCCCAGTCCAAGTCATGGATGACCAACCCATGGTGTTTTCCAACCCATGGTGACTTGGGAATCCCCAAAAAAATCATTGTTGGATACCCATCTGAGTCTCTCACCTTGAAAAACATGGCTTAAATTGTTGGTGAGTATACAACTGGCTTTTCGGTAGCAATATATTGCCAAAGGCAAAGTCATGACTACCCTCTGGTAAACTAACGCTTTGCGAACTGGAAAACCACCATGTTTGATAGGTAAATCAACTATAGATGGCCATTTTCAATAGCAAACTGTAACAGTCATTACCAGAGGGCCATCATATATCCTAATCAATCCCATTCAATCCCATTGAATCACCATTGAATCACCATTGAATGCCATTAAAACACCATTAAATCACCACTCCTAACCTCTCCAGATCGGGCCTTTGGCTCGACCCGTTCCCGGCAAATCTACCAAGTAAAAGCTGTTCTCACACCTGGAGTATTCTTCAGTCAGGGAAGAGATTCAAATGATTCAAGACAAGGGGAGAGGATTTATACTGGTTAATACATATGGTTAATATATATGGTTAATATAGGCATGGTGATATAATGGTGATCTGGTTGGTGGTTGACCTACCCCTCTGAAAAATAAAAACTATTCCAAACCACCAACCAGATATGGATTTTGATGATTTTGCATTGATTTCTTGGGGTGAGTTTCAAATACAACCTGAGTTGCTGCATTTTTAAAGGATCAAAAAGGCTCATTTGAAGATTCACAGGCTGAAAAAAGTGACCCTGAGTTGGAAAGGCTGAGGTACCCGTACATTTTCAGGATGATCATGGCACATCAGTTTCCTAGTTTCGACCATGCAAAATACCCCTTGTCCCTTCCCATGACATCCCTCTCTGGTTGGTGGTTTTAAGCAAAACCCCTCTGAAAAATGATGGACTTCGTCAATTGGAAGGAGGACATCCCATATATGAAATGGAAAAAACAAATAACATAATGTTCCAGTCACCACCAACCAGCTTAAATATAGGTCATCTTCTCCACTTAGTCTGACCCCCTTGAAATTTTGGCGATTTTCAGGTTGGGCCAAGATGCAGGAAGTGATGGATCAGCTTGGTGTGGCCCGGATGCTTCGAGATCGTGGAGAGCTTCCTTCGATTGCACCTGCCAAAAAAAAACCGGTTGCGGTTGTGACCGCCTCGAAAGCTCGAAGACTGTTGAGGATTTATATGGTTTTTATGTGGTTTTTATATTGTTTTTATATGGTTTTTATATGGTTTTTATATGGTTTTTATATTTTCTTTATATGCTTTTTATATGGTTTTTATATGGTTTTTATATTTTTTTATATGGTTTTTATATGGTGTTTATATTGTGTGTATATGGTTTTTATATGGTTTTTATATGCTTTTTATATGGTTTCTGTATGGTTTTTATATGGTTTTTATATGCTTTTTATATGGTTTTTATATGCTTTTTATATGGTTTTTATATGGTTTTTATATTTTTTTATATGGTTTTTATGTGGTTTTTATATTGTTTTTATATTGTTTTTATATGGTTTTTATATGGTTTTTATATGGTTTTTATATGGTTTTTATATTTTCTTTATATGGTTTTTATATGGTTTTTATATTTTCTTTATATGCTTTTTATATGGTTTTTATATGGTTTTTATATTTTTTTATATGGTTTTTATATGGTGTTTATATTGTGTGTATATGGTTTTTATATGGTTTTTATATGGTTTTTATATGGTTTCTGTATGGTTTTTATATGGTTTTTATATGCTTTTTATATGGTTTTTATATGCTTTTTATATGGTTTTTATATGGTTTTTATATTTTTTTATATGGTTTTTATGTGGTTTTTATATTGTTTTTATATTGTTTTTATATGGTTTTTATATGGTTTTTATATGGTTTTTATATGGTTTTTATATTTTCTTTATATGCTTTTTATATGGTTTTTATATGGTTTTTATATTTTTTTATATGGTTTTTATATGGTGTTTATATTGTGTGTATATGCTTTTTATATGGTTTTTATATGCTTTTTATATGGTTTCTGTATGGTTTTTATATGGTTTTTATATGGTTTTTATATGCTTTTTATATGGTTTTTATATGGTTTTTATATGCTTTTTATATGGTTTTTATATGGTTTTTATATTTTTTTATATGGTTTTTATATGGTTTTTATATGGTTTTTATATGGTTTTTATATTTTTTTATGGTTTTTATATGTTTTTTATATGTTTTTTTTATATGGTTTTTATATGGTTTTTATATGGTTTTTATATGGTTTTTATATGCTTTTTACATGGTTTTTATATGCTTTTTATATGGTTTTTATATGGTTTTTATATGGTTTTTATATGGTTTTTATATGGTTTTTATATGGTTTTTATATGGTTTTTATATGGGTTTTATATTTTTTTATGGTTTTTATATGGTTTTTATATGGTTTTTATATGGTTTTTATATTTTTTTATATGGTTTTTATATGGTTTTTACATGGTTTTTATATGGTTTTTATATGGTTTTTATATGCTTTTTACATGGTTTTTATATGGTTTTTATATGGTGTTTATATGGTTTTTATATGGTTTTTATATGGTTTTTATATGGTTTTTATATGGTTTTTATATTTTCTTTATATGCTTTTTATATGGTTTTTATATGGTTTTTATATGGTTTTTATATGTATTTATATGGTTTTTATATGGTGTTTATATGGTTTTATATGTTTTTTTTTCTGGTTTTTATATTGTTTTTATATGGTTTTTATATGCTTTTTATATGGTTTTTATATGGTTTTTATATTTTTTTATATGGTTTTTATATGGTTTATATATATAGAGGTTTCCATAAATGGGAGTACCCTTAACGGCTCGCTGGATGGTTGATTTCATGGACAGTCCGAAAAATAACATGGATGATGACTGGGGGTACCCGCATTGATGGTTTCATCGTCCTTACCACCCTCTAAGTGAGGGGAGCACATGGAAAACAGTTTCTACCCTCTGGTAAACATACAAAAAACTATGGAAAATCACCATTTTTAATGGGAAAACTCACTATAAATGATTATTTTCAATAGCTATGTTGAATTACCAGAGGGTACCTGGGTCTTAGGGACTATCGGATTATCATGGATGATCCATCTTCCTGGCTCGTTGACAGAGGTTCCCACAATGGATCAGAGTAATCCCCAATGTAGCTGGCTAGAAAAAAACCTTTGCAATCATCTACCAACAGTATCCAACTTTATCCAACCTTTTTGGGGCATCCATTTGGGGCCATTTTAGGGGCAACGGCAAGGCCCAGAAATTTGTTCGAAAAGCCCATCCCGAATCCGACCCGGCCCATCCCGCGAGCACAGGAAGTTCAACATGGAGCTCTTTCCCACGTTGGATTGACCGAAAAAGGCAAACTCCGGTTTCCGCAGATCTTCCACAGGACATTGACCTCGTCGTAAAAGGTCAAGGGGAAAAAACACCACGATTTTTTGTCTAAAAGTGACGCTTGTGAATTGTTGGTGTAAGATTTTTCAGATATTTCAAATATCTTGCCATAGGAGTGTTTCCTTGTGATAAATTCCTGAAGTTTTTTCTGAGAAGAGATCATAGATCTGGATGCCGTTGGCCTTTTCACGCAGGTTTTATCGTTCAGCAACTATGACTACCCATCGGATCCATGTATGGTATATAATATATGGTAACATTTACCATCAATATACCCCCTTTATGTTAGCATATATACCAGCACCATGGATCCTATGGGCTATGAACATCGATAGGTTTTTTTCCAAGTCAAGAAGGAATCGAACAACCGAAGAAGTCATAGATTGTGTCACCCACAACTGGTGGAGCAATGGAGATCCAATGGATAGCGGATAGCAACAAAAAAAGGTGTTACATGGGCAATAAGCAAAAGGACCCTTATTATCACATGCTATATGGCTATGGATCAATACCTATACATACCATTTTTAGGGGGATGAACATCCATTTACCAGCTATTTTGATGTTCACCAGGGGGATAGGGTTTTGACACACTGCCATATGGGCAAAATGCTTGACCAATAAAAGTGCATTCGTCGATTGGTTTGATACAACGATCTCGTACTTTTGAACCGGTAGGAACATGTAGGAACATAGCAAAGTCCATCTCATCCCTACCAAACATTCTGTTGCCCACGAAGCAACTGTAGAAGAAGGATCGCTGTGCTTCACCAATTCCTTGGAGGTTCGCGCTTCAAAACTTCCAACTGAATGGTGGCGTCAACCGGGATCATTCCAGGTAAAGAAGAAAGGATTCGACCCACCAACTGGAACAGTTTAACATATCCCTGAAGAAGTGTTCTTTTTCTCCATGATCTCCATTTTGGGGCTCTATGATTTCAACATATTTCAACAACAACGGGGCTCTTAGTCGAACAAACGAAGACATATGAACCAATAGCTATTGAGCAGCAGTCCCATACGGATTCTTCCCTTTGTAAAAGGGGCCCAATCATCAAAAAACCTGGAAGAACAAGTAACTGAACTGTCCGTAACACGTGTGAAACCACCAGTCTTGATGAGCTCCATGATCCCTTGTTGCTGCTTTGAACCGGGCCTGTTTTTCTATCGCCTAAACATCGTCAGCGCAAACCGCTCAAGGGATACCTAAAAACAGAGAAAGAAACCATCGTTCAACAAGTTTTCGATCCACTTTTGTTAACCATTAGATAGCCACTGGTAATCAACTAGCCATTAATTAACCACCATTAATAATCATTAACCATTATTAGTAACCATATATAACCACTAATAACCATAGTTATGACATTGTTTTACCCAACAATAATGTCCTTTTGGTAAAAATAGGTTTGGGCCGGGAGCTGGTTAATCCCATCTATCATCATAGAAACCTGTTAAAGGGGTAAACCTTCAACCCCCTCTATGAAAATCAACCAACCAATGGGAAAAGGACATCTATGGTTTTACCCAGATTCATCATTATTGTAAACCATCAACTAGCCATGAAAACAACCATTAATAACCATTAACCATTCTTAGTAACCATATATAACCATAGTTATTGGAGTTTTAAGCACCCACTTTCGGGCTGATGGGTCACCCCCTTTTTAATGGGCCCGAGCTTAGAGATTCCACCATCCCTTGATCGGTTTCATCTCCATCAAAAATCCCCTTTTTTTCACTGTCAAAATCTCGATTTTTGGGTACCTTTGTTTGGGTGTCAAATATGATTATCTATGATATTACAGTATCTATAGATATTATCTATAGATATTCTCTATAGATATTCTCTATTCTTGACCCACTTACCCTCTGGTAAACTAACATAGCTATTGAAAATGGCCATTTATAGTGAGTTTTCCCATTAAAAATGGTGATTTTCCATAGTTATGTTAGTTTACCAGAGGGTAAATGGATGAAACATCAGATCTACCACTGGGCCCTCCTTAGGCCCTCCAAGCTTCGATAAATCTCCGGGCGAATCTCGGACTTCACGGCAGAGAGGGGCACCTGGGTCACCTGCAGGGTGTGCCGTGGTCAAGTTACAGGAGATCCATAGATTCCATACAATGTGGGGCCCCCAAGATAGCTAAGTTGGTTTAGAACTCCAATGTCACTATGGTTTATGGTACTTATAACTATAGTTATGGGGGTTTATAAACCAACGTTCACATCACTGGGGGGCCCCACATTGTAGATTATCCATAGATTATGCATAAGTCCCATAATCTATGGATAATCTATGGATATGACTGATTGGTGGTTTTTTCCTACCCCTCTGAATATTAAATATGAGTGAGTGAACGTCAGTTGGGATGATGAAATTCCCAACTGTTTCTGGAAATTCATAAAACATGTTCCAAACCACCAAACAGTATTAATATATCAATGGGAATTTCAGGATCCTAAAATGGAGGTACGTTAGTAGCATATGTCTGGCCATATTTTGTGGGATATTCCCTAAACAATAGGCCTAAAACATAGGCCTAAAATATACGGTGGGTACCTCCAATCAATCGTTTCCTGAAACGGCCATTTTGTTTATATGGGGAATATGAAACTGATAAAACTGATAAAACTGAACATGTTGAAACCGACAATCAATGGATTGGTTTAAGGGAAAATCGAAACCGGAAACCATGGTTTTTACCACCAAATATAGGGTTTTCCGGTTTCAATTTTCCCTTGGCCGCCAATTCTACAATGATCAACGGATATTTCATATTTACACTCTGGTTATTTAACATAGCCATGGAAAATCACCATTTTTAATAGGTAAACCCAGGTAAACCATCTATAAATGGTCCATTTTCCATGGCTATGTTAAATAACCAGAGGGTATCATTTCAGATATTGGGGATGTGATCTATCCCATTAAGGACGACTGAGCCAAGTCAAAACTCCGAGGTCGCAGTCTGATGTTCGTGGTTTCGACGAAAAATCTTCGTCGGGGATAAACATATTTTAACTATGTGAGGACCCCCAGTGATGTTAGTTGGTTTATAAACCCCCATAACTATAGTTGTAAGTACCATAAACCATAGTTATTGGAGTTATAAACCAACTTGGCTATCTTGGGGGCCCACATTGTAACTATGGTTGAACACAGCAAATACATAAATACACCAATCAGCTAGTGCTTAAGATGGGTGAAAAATACCCGTATCCCCAATGATTTTTTGCTCAAAAATTGGATGGTGAAGTCCACATCAACGGGTGTAGTGCTTATCACCCAGCCTTGTACCAGCAGCTAAACCGCAGGTGAGGAAACCGCAGCCCAAGTAGAAATCATCCCCAAGTTGACCATCGATGGGTTGGTACAAAATGGTATTAACATATCTATATTCTATATGGTTAATATATGGTTATTGATGGTTAATAATCATCTGGTTGGTGGTTTTAACCATCTTGAAAAATATGAGTTCGTCAATGGGAAGGATGCCATTCCATATATGAAATGGAAAAACAACATCATGTTTGACCCCACCAACCAGTATTAACATATTATCTACAAACTTATAAACCATCCTCAAAACTCAAAAAATATCCACTTAAATGGAAAAACAGCTTCATGATTGATTTATCACTTATTTATAGATATTTATACTGGTTGGTGGTTGAGCCACCCCTCTGAAAAATATGAGTTTGTCAGTTGGGATCATTATTCACAATATATGGAAAACAATGTTCGAAACCACCAACCAGTATAGATATTTATAGGACAAATTCCCAATTTTTCACCATCAACCACTTTTTGACACGGTTTCACCGAGCAAAAAACTCGAACGCATCACCCTGCGCCTGTCTATCTCGACGCTGTTGTCGTTGTCTGCGGGTGCAGAGCAGAAAACTCACAGTGCCTCAGGATTTCATCAGCTGAGATTGTTGGTTGCACCAAATTTTGAGATGTTTAACGATCCAAACATATTCAAGTGGACTAAGATAGCTAACTAAGCCAGCATGATTTATGATCTATTAAAATGTTATTCTAATTTCATTTATGAGTTATATATAGTTTTATAACTAAAGCAACAAACTTCCACGGCCAGTGGGATATCCCAAGCATGTTTGATGACCGGACCTTACCAGGATGCTGGTTGGCTCCAACTGATGGACGCTGGTTGCTGGTTTTGAGCAAAACCCCTTTGAAAAATGATGGAGTGAGTTCGTCAGTTGTTTTTTTTTCATAAAGTGGGAATCTATATTTTCTATTCAGTTGGGAATCTATTTTCTCAGTGAAAAATATGAGTGGGTGATGAAATTCCCAATATATGGAAAGTCATAAAATTCCATATGTTAACCATGTATTTCCATATATTAACCATATATTTATGATTAACCATTATTAACAAACCACCAACTGAATGGGAAAAAAAGGTTCCTTAAACCACCAATCAGATAGCATCATCCAGCCACGAGCCCGGCTGAAACCGTCCGACTCTTTCCCAAACTGCTGAATTCTTGGAAAACAATAGAACTATGTTGCCATATCATTGCCAATCAGCCAGATACCCTGCAAAAAATGACAAATTCTTTGCTGGTTAGTAGATAATCCCATTGATACCAAGAGACTAAAGGATTAAAGTACCCATCTAAGACTGACCTAGATATTCACACACATACCCATTACCATTTATCCCTGGGCCCCATGCCATATGACTCATATCACCTTCCCCATGCCTGCCACACTGCCGGCCACTGCTCTGCCAGAATCAAAAGCTGATGCACCTGTGACCTGTTGGGCCGACAACATGCAGGGTATGGATTCAGAAAGGGCTTGGTGATAGGAAACATGACTAAATCAAAGCTTTTGTAAAAATGGATATGGATTTAACCCAGTATGATAGGAAATGCATATGGATATGGATTCAGAATGACCAAACTTCTTTGACCCTGGGTCTTCCAAAATTCCAAAACAACACCTGTGTCTTAGTGGCAACGCCATGTTTTTCCAGATATTTGTTGCGCCACCTCCTCCTGTGTTGCTTCCTGTGGATTGAACATGACAGCAGGTAGCTGGGTAAGTCCTGGCCATGTTTCACTAACCTGAAAATCAAGGCCATCTGGGGATGATTTTACCCGGAGGTATCCTCACTAATTCTGTTTCCAGTTAGGTGAGATTCCATTGCTTTCATTAAAACATTGCCAATCAGCGAGCAGCTAGATACCCTGCATTTTTTTTTTAGCTGGTTAGTAGAAATTCCCATTGATACCAAAAGACTAAAGGATCAAAGTACCCATCCAAGATTGACCTAGTCCCTAGTAGATCCTTGCAAAAAAAAACATGCGGAAACCCCTATATTTCATGGTAAAAACTATGGTTTTTTGTTTCGATTTTCCCTTCCACCCCATTAAAACACAAATTTTCCCCCACCCCACAGCCCCATCTTTTTCGCCGCCTGCCGTGTCACAGCCACAGCCACAGGCTGCGCCGTAGGCAGCGCCGGTGGTACCAGCAATGCCGCCATGGTGGTGGTTTCAACCCCTCTGAAAAATATGAAAGTCAGTTGGGATGATTATTCCCAATATATGGAAAAATAAAACGTGTTCCAAACCACCAACCAGTATATATATATATATGTATATATATATAATGTATGTCTTATGTATACATATATATATATACGTGTATATATATATATAATGGCCTATGCTGATACAAAGGTTGCTGTTCCGATTTTTTTCCGGTGAAATTTGGTGTTTTGTTTTGTTCGCTGATACGATCTGTTTGGAATGCATGATCCTCTTGGGTTAGCAAAGATGGGACAGTTCAAGCTTGTGGATCCTTAAGACCATGCGATTGTTGAAAAGACCTACCTGGTCAGGATTGGCGAAATGACCTGCTTGGTGGTTGAGTTTCAAGCCCTCTGAAAAATATGAAAGTCAGTTGGGATGATGAAATTCCCAACTGAATGGAAAAATAAAATTCATGTTCCAAACCACCAACCAGTGACCATCTGTGAATCTGAAGGCGTGTCTCATGCAGGTCCTACGATCTAGGTGGTCTTACCCTCACTTTGATGTTTGGATGGCGAAAAATCGTCGCTCAATCGGCCCATCATGACTTGAAGCTTGGCAAGCAGCGCTGCAATGGAAAGTGGAAAACATACTTTGCCGTTCACAGCCGTGCTAGTAATGTGCCTTGGCACTACAAAAGAGCTGGATCGGTGAAGTTGCAATTGTATACAGCTCAATGGTGAAACTTCTTGGATGTGTTTGTCACCAAGCTGAGCATTTGCAAGGTTTCCAACCAATCCCCTTCTCAGTCTTGGGAGGGCAAGCCAATTGAAATGTCTTGAAATAAATAAATAAATACATAAATGTTTATATTGTATATATATATATGTATACATATATATATATATATAAAGCGAGAGCACTCCCAAAAAGAGATACCATTAATTTCAGACTAAAATGGATCTTTAAAATGACAAATTACTGTTCATTACTTTTCACACCCTTTTGGTTTGCTAAAGATGTGATATAAAAAATCATACTATCTATATATATATATATCATCAAATATACCATCACATATCACTTATCACATATTATTATATATCATATTATCATTGCTAATATTACTATCTGGTTGGTGGTTTCAACCCCTCTGAAAAATATTAGTCAAATGGGCTTATTGTTCCCATATATTTTGGAAAAATGAAATTCATGTTCGAAACCACCAACCAATATTATTACTAATATTACTATTGTATAATAATAGGATATATGTAGATACAATATTGTTAAGATCCGTGTTACTATTCATAATAATAGTTACGTATATTATTATAGTTAATATTAATAGTAGATGATTATAATATCCAATTATTATCAATATTACTATTGTATATACATTATATCTGGGTAAAGTACAATAATTCACTAACCTGAAATAAGGCTTCTCTGGGATAATTCCGATTACTAACCATAATTCCAGTGAGGTCGCAGTGAGGTCCTTATAATTTACCCAGAATAATGAACCATACCATTACCAACCATATATATTAACCATGTATTTCCATATATTGATCATATATTTATGATTAACCACTATATTACTATTGTATATACATTATATTTATATGAAGATCCACGTTCCCGTTGCAATCACCCTGGAGGCGATAGAGGGGCCGTCGGAAGTACTTCAGGAGCACATCGCAGGCGGCGGCTGGCAGCCAATCTTCGTCCTATCCGAAACTCGGCGTTTCGGTGGTTTTAAGAGAATCCCGCCATTTGATAGGAAAATGATGGGAGACTGATGGGAAAATGATGGGAAAATGGAGAAATCAAAGGAAAATGATGGGAAAAGTAATGGGAACATGGAGAATTCATAAGAAAATGATGCAACATTCATGTAACCAACCATAGATTAGATATATCATGGAATATTATGGAAATACTGCGGATGGCTACGAAATTCTGCACCACCAAAAGGATGAAGAAAAACCCTATAGATAATGGGATAAACCACCTATCAACTGGTGCAGGATTTTTTAAGCATCCACTGTAGGAAAGTGATGAGAAAATGATGAGACAAATGATGTTTCAGGACCTTCCATTGACCCACATTTTCATAGAAATGTAAATCATGGCAAAGAATGATGAGACATCAAATGGAAGATGGTTGTAGTTGCGAAATAAAACATGAAAGTCGATGAAACTAAACTTAAATGTTTAAATGAATTCAGGCATGCGCTCCTTTTCTAGATGGACACTTATTGAAACTCAAAACCTTATGTTACAATTTTGGAAAATCCACTATAATCAGCGGCAAATTGGTTGAATGATGTTGAATGGAAAATGCATCAACTCATTCCAAGACAATGCAGTGTGAGGCAATTCTTCCTGATTGAAAGGACAGTAAACAGATGTCCGATTCTTTCGCGTCTTCCTGATATTTCCTGATCCTGATGCGGCAAGCTTCTTAGATAGCAATTTTCGCCATTTCGAGTTATCACTCAGAAAAATCCCCAGGTATTTTCGCCAGTTTTACTCGCCCAAAAAACCCCAGGAAAGAACCATGAAATTCTGATCGACTTGACAGAAACATCCAATTTCCCATTTTATGAACATTTTTGGAACATCAACTTCTTGATTCAGGAATATCACCCATCAATACAGGATGCCCCCCCCGGTTGTAAGTTGGTTTATAAACCGATATAACCACCAGTAACTAGTTCGTTATATCTACCATAAACATCCATAAACCATAGAATTCAGCCACTTATAAAGCAACGGTTCACGCTATCCTGGCCGGGGGCCGTCGTAAATTTTTATCGTGATATTTGGTTGCCAACACTTTGGGATGACGAAATCCAGGTATCTGTTCCTTGCGGCCTTTACACATTATCCAAAAGGGTAGACAAGGGATTTACCATTATTTCAAAAATCACGTTCATCACATGACTATAAAATCCCATTAGATCCCATTCAATCCTATTATTTCAATAGGTTTTTACTTCCCTATTTTTTGCAAGTTTGCTATAGCTTAGAACTCTCCCAGTTGGGCCCACCGCAAGCGATTCACGATGCGCAAGCGATTCACGGCCCAACCTTCTCCAGGACCTTCATTTCGGACCTCAATGGCACAGGCAATATGCTACTTCGTTGCTTACTTGAACTGGAGCTGTATATGATGCAACAACTAGTAATACATATTCATTATACCATAGTTATGATTGTATATAGTTGTATATAGATATATATCTGCATACTACATATGATATTATACTTTTACCAAAGCACAGTAAAAAAATGATCTATCTCTCTCCATTATATCTCTCAATTAATACAGTACTTTGGTAGAACTATCAATGAACTATCTACTTAAGTGTAAAAGCGAGACAGCGCTTTCTGGAGGGGATTTTGCCATGGAATCCATGGGGTCGTGATGGATCTTCTCTCTAAAAATCATGGAATCCAAAGGCTTCGCACACGAATGGATCAGGTCGTATTTTTCTTTTTCTGCTTGGTTGTACCCTCTGGCTATGTCAAAATAACTATTGAAAATGGCCCAGTCGAAATAGTGGAATTTACCCATGAAAAATGGTGGATCTTTCCATAGTTATGTTAGTTTACCAGAGGGTAGGATCTCATTCCGCTTGGTATTTTGTGGTATCAAACATACGTGTGCCACGTGTGCCGTGGTCGGTATGGTGGATGATGGGTGAGCCAGCGAAAAAAAAGTCGTTTGAAAACCAGTTTTTCTTAAACGCTGGGGACCACATCCCAGATGGTAAACATCCCATGATTTATAGGGCTATAACTCCAATAACTATGGTTTATAGGTGATATAATGTGATAATATGTGATATATCTATAGTTCATGGGGGTTATAAACCTATTTTCTTTGGGTTTCGCATCCAGAATGGGTTTATCGGATTTCGCTGGCCGGCCCATGGGATATCCCATAGAAGTCCTACATAACTCCCCCCACGGAATGATGATCGAGTCTTTTTCAGAGGGGAAAGGGGTACCCTCTGGTTGTTTAACATAGCTATAAAACGGTCCATAGAAATAGATGGTTTACCTGGGTTTACCTATTAAAAATGGTGGATCTTTCCATGGCGAACTGTTAAATAACCAGAGTGTAAATCTGATTATTTATGATTTATGATTTGCAATTATATTGATTTATGATTTATGATTTTATGGTTTATGATTTATGATTAATTTGTGATGATTTACACTTTACCTGTTGGTAATTTTCCATGGCTACGTTGAATAACCAGAGGATAATCCATCTTTTGACCGTGGCACCTATTTTATTCTGGGCTGCAGATTCTCCCAAAACACCTCTGGACCGTCGCCAATCAGGCGCCCCTGCGTCCAATCTGAGGTTGGTTGAGACAATAGATAGTCCCATTCAAGTTCCAGCTATCCTTCTAACATCTTCAAACTATCAACATTTTCCAATATCTCACATGCCTATAAGAAAAATCCAACTCTAATGCATGGGAATGGGTGGGAATGGGGTGTAATCTCTATCATCCTTCACTAATCTGAGCTCCTTCGTTCCTCAAACTGAGCGGATCCGACTCCATGCCCTTGCACATGTCCACGTACTTCTTTGGAGCTGAGGCGGAAGGACTGCAAGTGCCTTGGCGCTGGGAAAATCATGATCTTGAAATGAACATAGCATATGTAATGAAACCACCAATCAGTCATTGCCACATTGCCTTATTCTTGCTTTGTAGCATTCAGTACTACACTACTCCCACTTTTTGTTTGCTCATCCACATCTTTGTAGGTCAAACATTTGAATCCACCAGTTTTCGCCAATGCCCTGCTACCATGGCATGACCATGCTTCTCACTACATGCTGGGCTTCCACTAGCCAAAAAAAAATCAAAAAAAACCATTCAAATCCGTGTTCAAAGTAAGGGCCACTCCAACCGGCAAGTTTTTTTGAATGGACCATGAAAATCACTTAAAATCACCAGCTGTCGGCCAGGCAACTCATGAAGAGCTTCGTCAGCTCCTTCCCCCGGATCTCTTGATGCTTGGCCCACTGTGCAAAGTCTAGGCACTGGGACAGCTGATCCGGTTGACCTGGTTCCGTCGGTGAAATATGGTGAGCGGCTGAGCCGAATCCTGGGTCAAATTTTCAATGGGAATACCCAAAGGGTAACGTTTTGCTATGGAACATCACCATTTTTAATAGGCAAATCAATCTAAATCATCTATAAATGGGGATTTTCAGTAGCAAAGTGTGAATGTTTACCCGGTTACCCAAAGGTATATAGACTGATTTTCGACTTTTTGTGACATCAGTTTTTGAGGGATGGGCTCTTGGCAAAGTTTCACCAGGCTTGCACCAGTGACCTCCTGACCTCTGTGGCTCATCCACATATAAATGGGGTAGAACTGTATAACTATCCTTACTACAATGTGAGGCCCCCCAGTGATGTGAATGTTGGTTTAGATTCGCCCCAGTAACTATAGTTATTTGCGTACCATAAACCATAGTGAAATTGGAGTTATTTGCACCAACTTAGCTATCTTGGGGGCCTCACATTGTATATAACCAGTTTTTTTAGCAGTTAAATCACCAGTTTTTAATTAGCCCATGAAATCACCAGTTAAATCACCTTGTCTATGGCTTACCCTCTGGTTATGACTAACAGTTCGCCATGGTATAGATGGCCCTAATCGAAATAGATGGTTTACCTGGGTTTACTTATTAAACATATTTTAAAATGGTGATTTTCCATGGCTATGTTAGCCATAGTTAGCCATAACCAGATGGTAAATGCTATAGAATCACCTTGTTTTTTGGGGATGGGATGATTCTCCAGTTGCCAGGGTCCCAGTGCTCCCAGGTCCACCAGCTCCGTCGTCGCACCTGCAGTGGATTTGGTCGCCAGCATCAAGGGACGACGCGTTTTTTTGGGGCTCACCGGCACCGGCACCTGCGGCACCTGCGGTGCCGAGATGGCATAGATCCCAGCAAAAAAAAAACCGGTCAATCTTTGATCGTCCGGGAAAAAGGTGCACAACAAATATCTGGTTGGTGGTGCAATAACCATCTTGAAAAATATGTAAGTCAATGGGAAGGATGACATCCCATATATGAAATGGAAAATAAAAGTCATGTTCCAAACCACCAACCAGATATGGTCATCTTTCGCTGGCTGGTTATGGTTATTGTTCTTTTCCATTGCTTAAAACACTGAAGGATTGAACTGATTGAACTAGCTCAAAAAATGCGGGATGCATTGGCCATTGTTTATTTACCAAGCAAAAAACACAAACATTGGTCTGCATAGAAAAATAGCCATTGAAATAGTGAATTTACCTATTAAAAATGGTGATTTCGTGGGATTTAATGGGATTTATTAGGATATATGATGGGATTAAGCCTCTGGTAATGACTGTTACATATAGCTATTGAACATGGCCCAGTCGAAATAGTTGATTTACCCAGCTACATAGCATGGTGATTTTCCGCAGCTATGTTGCTGTTTACCAGGCCGGGTACCACTCATGAAAAGAGTACCTGCCATATTTTCTCGGGACGCCGAGATGGGGGAGAGATCATGAGATCATGGTATCATGGTCGAGTCATGAGTCATTGATCAAGATCTCAAACTGCTACTGGCAAAGCCTACACTTTTCAAATGACTGGCATCCCAAATGCAAGACTATCAGTGACTATCAGTGACTGTCAGTGACCATCAGTTGCAAGTGTACTGTGAATGTCAATAAAATGCACAATGCCGTTTAGAACTCCTGAGAATATATAAGGGTACTGCTGTTTGGGTGACAAGTCACTGGCAATCAGCTATACGTATTGTTGGGGCAATACATCCTTAGTACTATGGAAATAAATCCATTTGCATTCTAGTACCATGTGCAGAACATGTTCCCAAGAAGATCGGTTTATAAATTATCACGGAAATAGTGAGGAGTCACTTCTCCATCTATTGGGGACTTACACAAAAATACCATGACTATGACTAATCTCAGTTCACTCATCCAAAAAGTACTGGGCCAGAATTCCTCCATGAATAACGGGATTTTCCCCATATGTTTGGTATATGTTATTACATGTTCCTAATGATGTTCCCGTTGTTTATACAGGATTTCCGAGCGGCCCGAGCCCTTACCTATTCCAATGATGGTACCTATTCCAACCAACTTCGCCCTACCCGGTGCGACCTCTTTGGACTCCAACAGAGCTGACAGAACTGGCGGGGTGAAACCAAGCTCGGGAATTTTCAGAATTTTCCATATATCATATTTTATCATAGTATATCCCGCTAGAAAATGATTGTATGATATTGTATGGGATGTGGATGGTGTGGAGATATACAACCATATATACATCCAAGAACCATATATCAGTGGAAGAATTGTCCAACCTTTTTGAAGTGGCTTTGGTTGAAGTAGGAACCAGGGAGAACATCATTGTCCAAGAAACAATGGACAAAGTTCCACCAAGATACAGAGAAGTGAACAAGTAAACAGAACATGAAAAGGAACAACATCAGAATATCATATACCCTCTGGTAAATTAACATAGACCCTAAAAATAACCAATGTTTAGTGGAAACTAATCTTCCAACCCCTATCTACCAGGGTCTGTTAATTTACTGGAGGGTACAAGTATCTACAATATTATACAAGTATCTCTCACACTTAGTGCTAACAAGCCAAGAATCAGAACCTCAGACACCTTAGACAACCAGACATGACTGGTGCTTCCTCCCAACCAACTTTGATGTGGAAACTGACCACACTGGGACAGCGTTAGGATCGTCAGGTTTGGCCCCCCCGACATCAGGCTTTAGTCATGCATCCGCATGTTGAGGCTGACCCAACACTGGTGGAATACAAGAGTATACGACATGTGTAATATCATAGCATCTTACCCTATCATACTGTGGATGGGCCAGTGAAATCCTGCATCACCAATTTTGGATGGTTGAAACCCAAACAAAAACTCATGGGATGTTTACCACCTATCAACTGGTGCAGGATTTTTTTACAACCATCCACCGTATCATAAGGAATTTTGAGGTACCTTATGTTTCAGACAAACCCAAAAAGTTCCACTAAAAGAAGTGGCTGTGGAAACATAGGGGGAACATCTCCCAACTTATCGGGGTGAACGTACCATAATTGTAGCGATAAAAACAAACAGCTAGCCATATATCATATTGTTTGTCTGGTTGGTGGTATACCTACCCCTCTGAAAAATATGAGTTCGTCAGTTGGGATCATGAAATTCCCAACTGAATGGAAAGTCATAAAATTCCATGGTTCCAGTCACCACCAACCAGTACAATAGTCCCCTTGTATTCCTTTTATATATCCCCATTACATCCCTGAAAATCCCTGGAGATCCACGTTTTCAACCGGCTCTGCCACAATGTCTGCTGCTCCACCTGTTTCAGCTCCACCGGCGCTGTCCGTCACGTCGTACTCCTCTGCTGGCTTCGAAGATGAATGCCTAGCTGGCGTCAAGCCGAAGCACCGAAGCACTGGTGACGATGGTGACAAAAAAACATCATTTTTTCGATGGAGATGTTGGGATAATTCACCATCAACACTAGGGAGTGAATTGAGATGACCATTGAATCATGGATTTTTGTTGGATATGTTGGAAATGAATGGCGATATGACGAGATAAGCAACATAACATGATTTTTTAGGGGATAACTAACCATACTAGGCGTTTGTTACATCTCCACATGTGCCATGGTCGAGTTACATTATATATATACACATATGCGCTATGATCATCCTGCCATAAAAAGATGTTCCTTATAGGGTATACAAATCCCTTTTGATGCATTGATGACAATCCGCCATATTCATTCATGTTCATTCATATTCATCCATATTCATCCATCTTTAATATTCCATAATCAATGATGGTGTTCTCATCGTTGCCAGCATGGAATCAGCGAATTCTGTGAATATCAAGGATTCCATTGTGGGCAATTCCATATAATGTACAGGGGCAAAAATACCATATCGTAACGTAGTTGGGTACTTCTGGGTATTTCGAATATCATCATTCTCAGGGTCCAAGCATTCCCACTGGGCAAATATGGGTGTATGATATGGTGTACTGGTATCCGTCGTCATTGCATCATGATCCAAGCATGCTAGATTCCATATAATTGTGGACTTCTAACACTTTCATCTAAACTTAGCATACCTAATTTTATAATGTGGGTCTTTAAAATCTTCACAATACCGAGCTTGTATCATTAGCCTCATCTAGGAGGGTGGAAAGTCAACAAGATTGAAAACCACCAACTATTCACTTTCCAACAACACATCTCTATACGTTCTGTTGGTTGAATATCTCAATGGATTGGTTTTGTTGGAAAAATCGAAGCCGGAAACCATCGATTTTCATCGATTTTCCATGATTTTCCCATTCAACCAATCCCCTGGGACCTCGTCACCTCCATCGCAGGTTGCTGCAACGCCACCAGCCCCTCCAGCCGCCCGTGCGGGCTCTGTTGCGGCTGCACAGCGTTGCGGCGTTGCTCCTGTGAGGTCAAAACGTGCCCCAAGTTGACTAGAATGGTGTAATGTAGGGATCATGTGGGTTACCGTAACAATAGTTAACATGGGATAATCATGGGAGAATAATGGGATAACTATAAACTTTATAAGCCATCCCCAAGTCATCACCATTTTTCAGTATGGCTGGGAAGAAAAAAGACCACCTCCAATCATGGTAGCTTTATGGCAGCCACATCGACATGCAGTGGATGGGCCGTTGCGAAATCCGATAAACCACCAATTTTGGATGGTTGAAACCCAAACAAAATTGGTTTACAAACACCCACTATAGATATATCACATTATATCACCTATAAACCATAGTTACTGGAGTTATAGCCCTATAAATAATGGGATGTTTACCAACTATCAACTGGTGATTGGGATTTTTTATCAACCATCCACAGTATCACAGAGGGATGTGGCCTCCCTGATCTATCTCAGCTCTGCCAGGTTCACCGAAGTCTTGAGCTCCGGCATTGGAAAAGTCTTCGCGAATGTGTGCAGCAAATTGGTGTACAATGACAATGGCAAACAACTTATATTAGTATAGAAAAACAAACACTATAAGTCTGAACAAGTAGAAACGTGCCATAAATCTATGTTCATAGATTCATAGATCTTCACTCAATATCATGAGTTCAATCAACTGTATATAGCTTTCTTCTTCCCCTATCAAGATGACCAACATCACTTTCTGGGAGGTTAGCAATTATTTCAATTGATGCTTCCTCCAAACATTGAGATTTTTTTGTGGTGCCTGTCCATGTCTAAGCTTGAAGCTTGGGATCTCCAAAGCGAAACAACATGAACAACGCATGATGTCTCCAAAATGGTTGCTTATTTCCCAAGAAGACTTGGATTTGGACCTGAACATGTGCTGTACCCCAAAATCCCACGATTGATCTGAACATTTTCCCACACAAAATGATGTCATTGTGTGGTACACCGCCCCATTTTCAGACCCAATTTGAAGCCGAAATCACTTTCAATTCAGCCACACAATCACCATAACTCCCATGACATACCTTTTTCAGGTGTACCCCTTCCCACACCTGACACCAAGTTCACCAAGCCGTCCCCACCTGAAGCTTCGGTCGCGCTTCGTCGCCGCTCGCGGCGCTCACAAGGGCCTCGAAAAAGGAGCCGAGTTTTTCGATCTCTGGGAGGAGCCACAGTGGTGACCAAAATAGCTGGTATAGCTGGATGATTTCTTCCGTTACCCTCTGGTTATGTCAAAATAGCTATTGAAAATGGCCATTTATAGTGGATTTACCCATTCAACATGGTAAAAATAAAAATGTTCCAAACCACCAACCAGTGTTTGTTGGTTTATAAACCATGAAATAATCCCCATGAAAACTAGTTCGTTATATCTACCATAAACCATAGTTAACCACTATATCTTTACTGTATAGTATAGCTGGATGATTTCTTCCGTTACCCTCTGGTAAACATACAAAAAGCTATTGAAAATGGCCATTTATAGTGGATTTTCCCATTAAACATGGTGATTTTCCATAGTTATGTTAGTTTACCAGAGGGTAGCTGGTATAGCTGGATGATTTCTTCCGTTAAAAATAATTTAGTTTTACTCCCCATAAACCCAAGTTATATAAGTTATTGGATGTATAAACCTATACTGGTTGGTGGTTGAGCCCTACCCCTCTGAAAAATATGCTCGTCAGTTGGGATGATGAAATTCCCAACTGAATGGAAATTCATAAAAATGTTCCAAACCACCAACCAGTGTTTGTTGGTTTATAAACCATGAAATAATCCCCATGAATACTAGTTCGTTATATCTACCATAAACCATAGTTAACCACTATATCTTTACTGTATAGTATAGCTGGATGATTTCTTCCCCTAACTATGGTATGTTTTTTTTTTTTCGCTTTGCTTTTTTCGCCATCCCTATATATCCAGTCTTTGGAGATTTGATTAATAGGTGATCATCTATAACAATAACTACAGAACTAATTATACTGGTATGGTCATCCCAGGTGTAAAACCACGTATTTCATGGATTTCATGGTGGGACTTAATGATTTAATGGGACTTTTACTGGTCACACTGGGATTTAATGCTTGGTGAATTTGTGGCTACAATAGTCTGACCCGTCCGGAAAAAGTTCACCAATTGGAATTTTTGAAGCCGGAAGAATCTTTTTTGCATATCCAAGATCTTGAATCATCAGAGTGCCAATCAGCCAGATACCCTGCAAAAAAATGAAAATCCTTAGCTGGTGAACGTAGAGAATCCCATACCAAAAGACTAGTTAGGACTGGTTTCTACCCATCTAGTCGATTGACCTAGATATAGACTAACATAACTATGGAAAATCACCATTTTGATGGGTAAATCAACTATAGATGGGGTATTTTCAATAGCTCAATATCCAAGTGCCAGTATTCCCATGACTACCAGAGATCTTTGGATCATATCTCAACCATTCTCTGTGGTAAGCTCCAATAGAGCTCCTCCCACAACATCGAGATCTCCCAGCCAATAGAGATTTGTCTCAAAAGGCATGACCATCATGATCATCATGATTGTGATCATGATTACAAAGTGGTGCCCCCAGTTATAAATTGGTTTATAACCCTATTAACTATAGTTATATCTACTATAAACCATAGTTAAGCAACTTATAAGGCAACTTAGCCATCTTGGGGGTCCCACATTGTATGATCATGATTATGATCATCATCACGATTATGATATTCAATGACGGACGGTTCACTAGATACCATGGGAGGTTTCTTGCTCGCAAATTTCGGATGGAATGGGGTGACCCAAAATTGTCAGAGAAGCCATGAATACCGTTCAGGAAAAAAAACAGGCAATGACTTGCAATCAGAGAATTGTGATGGGATATTGTGGAAATTTGATGAAATTTTGCATTATGATGTACTTCAACTTCAACTTATTTCAACCACCAGCATTGTATAAAATATACGCCCGGCGGTATTAGACGATTACTTCTTGTTGGTCCCTCTCCAAAAAGGAATACCCCTGCCACTTATGGTGAGATATCCTATTCTTGGTGAGATACACATCATTCTTCGGTGGAACATATCATTTGAATTTTATATTAACATAGCAACCCCAAAAAAGATACTGGTTAAATGAACCTTTTCTATCTTTCTTATATTGTTTTGTTTTTTTTGGGGGGGCTACTATATGTCTATTATATATATAACATGTAATATATATATATATATATTACATGTACATATAAAACTGGTTGGTGGTTTCAATCCCTCTGAACAATATTAGTCAGTTGGGATTATTATGCCCAATATGGAAAAATAAAACATGTTCCAAACCACCAACCAGTATATATATATATATGTATCGATATCAGCGGATGAGTGACCGAAGCATAACATTGTGGGATTTTTCTCAGAACAGTCTCTGAATTGCGACTACCAATGTTTTCCATGCTGTGAATACCATGACATCGTAGAATGAACAAGTAAACAACGAACCATCCCTGATTTGTAGGCTTAAATCCTCTCAAATCCATATGGAATGACTACTTGGGGTTGTAGTTCCACTTAGAAGTGGTTAACTGGTTATGCAAACCAAAATAGAGCGGTTAGACCCCAACTTCTGGGGGGTCTTACCATGGTCAATCTTTTGCTGGTTGGCTGGTGAATCTTTGCAATTTCCAAGGATGACCCAAAGATGACCATTTTTTTGGATGGTCCTTTATCTAGCAAATGCCATTGAAACTGGATGGGTACTCATCCAAGGTCCAGTTTCTCTCGGAGTTTCTACCCACGTGGCCTTCACGTCACTGGGCAACTCACCATCATCGGCAAAGGGCCACCAATTGCCCGAAGCCTGCGGAGTGGAGGCTTCGGTCGTGTGTTTTGTTTCCTCCAAAGCTGACTCAACTGCAAGGATTGGTCCAAGACTGGATTTTGGGTTTTGGATCAATCGACACTGTTGCAGTCTCAATTGAAAATAAGACCGAAGTGAAAGAATAACCAGAGTCATGTTTGAGTTGATCCTTGCTCGGAAATGACAAACTAAAACAATGATAGATGAATTCTTTGAAAGTCCGGGTTTCCATACAACACATCATCTTGAAAAGGGAAAACCATTCGATGTCGTTGGTTGTGTTGGGTAGGATCAGGTAGGGTATTGTCATGAGTCAAGATTAAGATATGCGATGGCATGTAGAGGAACATCCCAATGATATTTATGGGGTGGGTCATTTTGGGGGATGTTTTTCCAAAAGTGCATGCCAGGGTTTTGAGTCGGTAAGGTTGCATTGTTAATCTTAGATACCCTGCAAAAAATGGACCAAATTCTTTGCTGGTGAACGTAGATATTCCCATACCAAAAGACTAGTTAGGATTAGTTTGTATCCATCTAAGATTGACCTAGTTCACTCATCATCATAGAACTAGTTGTTTACCCATAAAAAATGGTGCTTTTCCATAGTTTGACAATCTAGTCGATTGACCCAGTGGATATTGATATACGACCGGAACAACGACATTAGAAATGCGGGCGCCCATGGGCGCCCACGGGCGCCCACGGGCGCCACTCGGACATCCCTGGTCATTTGATGATGTGTTTTATATCCTGGGGATCCCTGGTGCGGATCCCTGGTACTACATGGTTATGTTGATGGCAATGGTTATGTTGGATATTCATTAATGGAAAAAATAGCCATTGACAACTTAACATAACTATGGTATACAGATGATTTCCCTATCAACATGATGATTTTCCATGGCAAACTGTTAAACCATCAGAGAGTACAGGATGGTGCCCCCGCAGATATGTTTGCTGGTTTATAAACCCCATTAACTAGTTCGTTATATCTACCATAAACCATAGTTCATTCAGCCACTTTTTTTAGGTAACTGAACGCTATCTAACGGGGACCCCATCCTGTAGTGGTTCTCCAATGTGGGGCCCCCAAGATAGCCAAGTTGGTTTATAACTCCCATAACTATAGTTATAAGTACCATAAACCATAGTTATTGGAGTTATAAACCAACTTAGCTATCTTGGGGGCCCCACATTGTACCAGTTTTTTTTTTTTCCAAAGACCACCATTTTTCCATGGCCTTTGTAGCCAGCTGAGCTGCCTGGGCCACACAGGCCAGCGCAAGCACTACCTGTAGCTAGTCAAAGCTGAGGAGATTCGTAAGGGAAACCCACCAATTCATTCTCATTTACTATTACTGTTCTTTATGATCATCAATTAAAACTTGTTGTTGTTTATTCTGATTCATGATCATTGTTTCATCATTATAGTTATCCTTTATTATCATTTGTTACCAAGCAATGATCGTTGTTTACTAAAGACGGATCAAACCATCAGCGTAAGATCACCGTTGCTTCACTGATTCACTGTTTCGTTGATGAAAAAAGATAAACACTTTGTGAAATTCATTTATTCACTTAGACAAGTGAAATAGAATGAAATAGACTAGATGCAATGAACGTTGTGGTATTGTCCATCACACTTTAACGAACACTTCAGATCATCAAGACACATTTTTTCTGGATTGTCCATTCATTGATATGCCAGATGAGCAAAACATAGCTATTAATGGAATATCGTTATTCCATTAATGCTATTCTTTTGTTATTAAACATAGCTATTTTCATATAGTGGACTGTTGCAGGGGTGTAGCTTGTCCACATTCGCGTCGCTGATCACTATGCGATCGAGAATGGGCAGCTTGTTCCAATTCACATTCCTCGTAATGGCTATTCTACAATGTGGGGCCCCCAAGATAGCTAAGTTGCCTTATAAGTGGCTTAACTATGGTTTATAGTAGATATAACTATAGTTAATAGGGTTTATAAACCAATTTATAACTGGGGGGCACCACTTTGTACTCCTTTTTCATCCATCTGGGTAAATTATAACAACCTCACTGATCTCCCTCACTATAATCATAGTTAGTAAGGGGAATCATCCCCAAATGGCCGCAAGATTCAGGTTAGTGAAATATTATAATTTACCCAGGTCAATGGATGTCTATCCCCTATTGAGTGGAAAAAGGCAAAGTGAAATATCGTCAGATGCTCATGTAGCATCTGGGAACAATAAAACTGGCTTAAAAAAAGGATGCAACTTACACAGAATGGGGATCTACAATGATCGTGATTTATTCAAACAACATCTAGGGGTCAACACATCATCTCCGTCATATCCACTGGTGGTGCTTCAGCTACCAAGAAGAACAGGGCTCGATAGAAGGGCTCTGTTGCTGCTCCAGTTTTTAGGGGCATCAAATACTGCTCCAAATGGCTCAACAAACGAAATGGTTGCGGTACCCTCCGGTAAACTAACATAGCTATTGAAAATGGTCATTTATAGTGGATTTACCCATTAAACATAGTGATTTTCCATAGCTATGTAAACGTTTACCAGAGGGTAATCAAATCCGAACTTCATCTAGCGGTAATTACTCATTACCATCCCATCACGCGCAGCTTGAACTTAGAACATCCAGACCATGATGCAATGATCCCAACAGCGAATAGATCCCTGGTCGACTCCCGATTCACAAACTGCGATACTGGCTGTTTTTTTTTGGGGATGCGGGGGTACCGAATCTTAGTAGCAAATTATGGCTGATGCGCAAACTGCGTCCGCAAACTGGCGTCCTTCTTGGTGCCCCTGCCCGGTATGCCATGGCTGGACTACATTGAACTGAACTGCTTGAGCCATTTGGCGCCGCCGAAGGTCAACTAATGTCAACTAGCACTGCTTCATCCGTTTTTTGATGGCCACAGCGACATGGCTGCCATAAACAGCGACATCCATTGCTGGGTTAAAAGCAGTGGAATTCAAGGGTAGTTCTTGAAATTTCATGGAACAACGCGCTATTTTTCACGGAATTCCCTTCTCTTTTTGACACCCAGCACTGTAGACAGGATCATGTTCCTCTAGCTGTTTAGCCCTGTGATGATTACCCTCTGGTGAACTAACATAGCAATGGAAAATGGCTATAGAAATAGTGGATTTTCCCATTAAGAATGGTGATTTTCCATTGCTATGTTAGTTCACCAGAGGGTAGTAGATATTCTTAATACTACATTGTCATACATACCACTCACAAAGGCAAAGCTCATGATGCCAACTTTCGTAGTCACCAAAGAATTCCCCCAAAGAGTGAACCAAAACATGGCGCAAGCGCACCCTGGTGGCAAAAAGCCCTCCGGCCAATAGGGTCGCCATGGCCCGGTGAGATGTGAAGTCTGATGAATCTCTGCGGATGAACGTTGATGGCTAGATTTTTAAGATGCCCTGGTGCCCTTTCCAGGATGTATTGATATTGTCTGGATAGGGCAGTATCTTGCAATGTGTGCAAAACGCAAGAGAATCTTGATAAAAACACACATCGTTGAAGGGGCCGAGAGAGCTTCCACTCTTGCGAAGCATCTTCTTTTGAACCTGAAGGCCCTCACTGAAGCCCTGAACCAAAAATCACGGAGCCAAAGCCTGATCTGCGGTGGCCTTTAGCCAAACTCAAGTTCTAATCCCAAAACCTTTGAAGAATGATTGTTCATGGTGGCCAAAAATCTTAAAAATCTGTCTCCCAAGCCCATGATGCCGTGCTGATATCCGCAGAGTTTTGAATGTTGTGCTGTACTCCAGAAAGTCAAACACATGTCTAGCAATTATATATACAAAATATTGAAATCTGCATATACCACCGGGAAAAAATTGAAGTGCGATTCCCACATTCCTACTAATCTTGTGCAATTCCCACATTCCTTCTCTAAATTATTATTCCCACATTATATCGTACGGTGGATGGTTAAAAAATCCCAATCACCAGTTGAAAACGGTGGTAAATCCCATTATTTATAGGGCTATAACTCCAATAACTATGGTTTATAGGTGATATAATGTGATATATCTATAGTTAATGGTGTTTGTAAACCAATTTTCTTTGGGTTTCTTCCGCATCCAAAATTGGTGGTTTATCGGATTTCGCAACGGCCCATCCACAGTATCTCCAGGTTTTTTTAGGAGGCCAAGTCCAAGGATCTTGAAGAATTTCAAGATTCAGAAAACCAGATGTATTAATATGTATATATCTCATATGTTATATACATATAAATATATATCATAGCATATTGTAGTAAATTATAAAAGTGTATATATATATGAATATAGTATGTATATATATATATATGTATACGTTTTCTTTGTTTTTTTTCTAAACACATGTTATACCCGTTATATCGCCATGATCTACCCGCTGCTGAAATCCCATCCCACGAAACACTGGGCTTCGGCGCTTTAGCCACCTGAAAATAGAAGGGCCAATCATTGGATATTCAAGGGATTATCCTCTGGTGAACTAACATAGCAATGGAAAATCACCATTTTTAATGGGAAAATCCACTATAAATGGCCATTTTCCATTGCTATGTTAGTTCACCAGAGGGTAATCCTATGGTTCTTTAAATACAATAACTGGTTATCCATAGATTATCCATAGATTATCCATAGATTTTCCATAAGTCCCATACTATGGATAATTTATGGATATGACTGGTTGGTGGTTTTTCGCCTACACCTCTGAAAAATATGAGTCCGTCAGTTGGGATGATGAAATTCTCAACTGAATGGAAAAATAAAATTCATGTTCCAAACCACCAACCAGCCACCAACCAGAAGATAACCCTGTGAAACACTGGGCTTGCTCCACCTTAAATCAAGGGCCATTCATCAAACACCCAAACTTGACCATGACAGGCGCGCCACTTTTCATCCCATGTTTTTAGACGTGGCAAAGGCCCGTCCTTTCCGCTTGCGGAATGGCTGGATGAACTTCGAAAGCATCGCCGTGCCCTCATCTGTTTTTTTTTGTATTTCATGGTCAAAACTTGATCACCATGAGAAACTTTGATGTCTTGAGGATTTAACAGGGTATACATGTATACATTGGAACAGAATGGGACTTATATAAGCAGCACTATGACACGGGTTTGTCTCAAACTCGGGGATACCCCAAATGGCCCGTTCAATAGGAAAATGATGACACACCACAGGATCTTGGGGTAATTGTGAGACAAAGCCCTTGTGGAAGATTGGCGCTGTGGATGAAAAGTATCCCTTTAATCACCTAGCAGACGAGGGATACAACAAATCGAATGAGTTCGTTCAAGTTCATTGTACCCTCTGGTAAACTAACATAACTATGGAAAATCACCATGCTATTAATGGGTAAATCAACTATTTCTATGGCCATGTTCAATAGCTAGCAGTTAGTTTCGATCGTAACGAAGGATGACTTAAAAACCCGAGGGAATATCCTGGAATCCCAGTGCTAAACCCTACCACAACGTCCCGTTGGATACTGTTTGGTAACGGGATTCCCGTTGGAGTTTGATAAACCCAAACCCATATGCTCCATGGTGCTGGTATATTTACCTAGAAAACTGGGTGACTTTGTTCGGGCAAATGTTGGTAAATATTCCAGCACCATGGTTCGCTAATCTGGGCTTGGGTAGTGTGATCATCAACCAGAGGAGTTTGAAGGCCCCCAGCCATGGGGACACGACTGTGCTCGGCAATCACGCGGGTTTCAAAAGTGCGAAGAGTCACGTCTGTTGTATTTTTGAAACTGTTCAATAGTATTTTCTAACATAAGTGAATAACTATATGACATGCTGACTATTTGAAACTATTGAACTACTGAACTATTTCATAAGTATATTTTCAAATAGTTCAATAATGGTGGAAGAACAGCCCTTGCCTGCTTCTCAAGTTGCACTTTTTTCCATCGAATTCAGCTACTTATTGCTTTCCAATTTGTAGGGATACTCCATTATCCATTAACATTGAATGTAGAACCAAAATCACTCTGCTAATGAACTGTTCCTACAAATCAGTCATGGACTGAGAAAATCACTCATTCACTGAGTCTAATGTTCCTACCCATTTTTCTGCTACGTTAAATAGCATGAGCTGAGAAAATCACTCTGCCATGACCTGCTCCTAGCAGTTGTGAACGGCTACCAGAACAGACATCTTCTCTTCGCAAGTCTTGTGCCAGTTGCGTTCTTGGATCTGCATGGCCGTGTATTCCTGGGAAGATCACCATAGTCATAGCCCACTTCCCCAACCATTTCTTAGGGTCAGGGGATCTCATACAGGGGGAAAGGCCTCAAAATATGGTACGCCCCAATCTTTTCATCTGGTTGGTGGTTGAGCCACCCCTCTGAAAAATATGACTTCGTCAGTTGGGATGATGACATTCCCAACTGAATGGAAAAAATGTTCCAAACCAGATCTGTTCATGTATCATCTAGCAATCTGGCAATATGTTTCTCATTCAAATGGCAACTTTAGATAACTTTAACTACTGGTCTACCGAAAATATGAACAATCATGGCCAATCCTGCAAAAGAACAGGTATTTTTAGCTGGTTGGTGAATCTCCGCTTTCGTGGCAAAAGGTTAAAGCCTTGAAGTATCTGTTCAAGGTTGATCCAGTCAAATGAGCCAATAATCGAATTTAGAAAGCTTGGTTTGACATATTCACCCATTTTCCATATGCTTTCCGTATATTTTCCCACATATATATCTATCCATATATCTATCCATATATATATATATACATACATACATACATACATACATACATACATACATACATATACATATACATATACATATACATATACATATACATATACATATACATATACATATACATATACATACATACATACATACATACATACATACGTTAACATACAGTAACATACATTACATTAACATTACATACATTAAATAAATGGAAAGACATTACAGACAGTACATACATTACATAAATGACCTAAAGTAAATAATTACATACATACAACAGACATTTACATACAGACATTACATACATACAAAACTACATAACATACATAACATACATAACATACTAACATACATACATACATACATACATACATACATACATACATACATTACATACATTACATACATACATACATACATACATACATACATACATACATACATACATACATACATACATACATACATACATACACATATGCTCCATGGTGCTGGAATATTTACCAACAATTGCCCAAACAAAATCATCCAGTTTTGTAGGTAAATATACCAGCACCATGGTTCGCATATGGGTGTATATATATATATATATACTGTATATTTTTAATGTCAACCCAGGATTAATAAACCATGGTTTATTAATTAGGGGGGTACTCCTCCAATAGTCATAATCCAATTTTTAAATGGTACCCCAATTTTTCACAGCCTAAGGCCGTTTGGGGTTTATTAATCCAGGTTTTTTTTCATTATCCCACATCTTTGTCGGTGAAATCTCCAATTTTCCACGTGTTTTCTTCAGCAAATGGCACCTTTTTTTCAGGCACTCCTGGAGCAAGGCATCGGAACGGCTCGGCATCGGAAGATCGGAAGAAAAGGACACCGAGCGAGGTCGCGCAAGCTTTGGCGAGGACTGTCCCAGCGAGAAACATGGGAAAACTTCGGAAAACCCCAATCAATGGATTGGTTTAAGGGAAAATCTACAGGAAACCATAGATTTTCCCATTAAATATGGGGCTTTCCTGTAAATTTTCCCTTAAACCAATCCATTGACCCAAGGAAAAGCCAAAAAATGACACCAGCTTAGCTAGTTAGCTAGTTGGTAGATATCCAGCTTAGCCCGTTTTTTAGAAATAGAAAAGATCATAAAACATATTAAAGATGATATCGATATGACACCATCCAAGGTTTACCTATTCTGTCCTATTCTACATATTGTCCATGGGTCTTTCTGATTTAGGCTGCTGTTGAATCAGGAAAACCACACATTCACATGACGTTGTTATTTCAGAAACAAAAAGTGAGGTATCACAGTATCACCCAACAAACATACCCTCTGGTAAACATACAAAAAACTATGGAACATCACCATGATATTAATGGGAAAACTCACTATTTCTATGGTCATTTTCCATGTCGCTTTTTATATGTTTATAAGAGGGTAGGAGGTCTTGTCAAAGATAACCACACAACATGCTGTCCAAACAAGTTACCCAAGTGAGGTTCATGTGAAGTTGCTATACTTGGTGCAGAAGATCTTTCCCAAATTGCCAAAGCTTTGGGACGTTTACCAAACCCTGCAAGAGTGCAGTGTTCAGCAGAGTCTTCTGAGTCTTGCACTTGAGTAGTATCTGATGGCAACAACCTTGGGTCGAAGCGGTATCCCATCATATGCTTAATTATGCTTACCATCTGGTTATTTAACATAGCCATGGAAAATCACAATTTTTAATAGGTAAACCCAGGTAAACCATCTATAAATGGGCCATTTTCCATGGCTATGTTAAATAACCAGAGGGTAATTGGAGGTCAGAGGGGTAAAAAGCCAACCAAAGAATTCATGACATCAAATCATTACTGCTTGGTGGTTTTGAGCAAAACCCCTCTGAAAAATGATGGAGTCCGTCAGTTGGGGTTATGAAAATCCCAACTGAATGGAAAAACATAAAATTCCATGGTTCCAAACCACCAACCAGTACAATAAGTGACTAGTTACTCGTTCCATCTAGTTCCCATTGGAGTAGCTCTATCCAGGGAAGCTGCTCCAGTCCCCATTGATTTCAGGTGACCTGCGTTCGTCAGACTCTGCCCAAAACCGGTGAAAATCAGTGACAAACGACTGCCATGGCCAGTGGCCAGTGCACGGGTCGACGTTTAATCCTCTAGGACAAAGAAACACTACCAGTATGTCCACAATGGTTTACCCGGTACCCTCTGGTAAACTAACATAGCTATTGAAAATGGCCATTTATAGTGAGTTTTCCCATTAAAAATGGTGATTTTCCATAGTTATGTTAGTTGACCAAAGGGTACCTTTTCAAAAGATCAGGATTTCCCAAGTTGAAATACCCAGAGACCGCTGTCCAACTTGGTATCATTGTCACACTGATGTGTATCCGCACCAAAACCTCTTTTTTTTCGGGGTCGCCAAGTTTTCAACCAGTCAACTTTCGACAAATGGGATTTTGTGTCGGTATCTGCTGCAAGAAGAGATATATGGGAACGGTGTTGAGATAATCAAAACAACCCGTCAATAGCTGCATTTGCAAAGAAACACCCATTAGAGATGATGTTCCCCGCTCAACCATTCTCACATTGGCTGATTCTGCGCTTCTTGATGCCATCAACAGGTCTTGCTGCATTGCTCATCCGAAATGACTTTTCTTTTTTGTGAAGCTTGGTCTACATCATGACCGGGCTGGTGCCATGGTGGCCATCAAAAAAAACGATCCCAGAAAGGCAGCTAGAATCAGAAGCTTGGAAAATTTGGCTCTTCCCTCCCTGACTTGGGAGAAACACATTTCCCACCATGCGCCCCCCGACGGACCCAGGTTTATTGGATCGATCCATTTTGAGGACCCAAATTGAGGACCCAAAAATTTAATGATCCATTCTTGGGGGTAAAATAAATCCATATCAAGGGGATGGGATTATGAAAAAAACTTAAATATATCTAATTAATATGTTTAATATCAATATATTTATATTTAAGCCAATAACTAAGTACATCAACACATCGTTCTTGCAATTCTGATCTTTCGCCGGCCATTCATCCTCCAGATGATGGCCGGCAGTGGCTTTGTCAACCGACCGTGCCCGCACGTGCCCGCGCGTGCGTGGCGCTTGGCTCGCGTGACCCAAAGGTGGTTTGGCCAAAGGAATTGGAGAACGGCCAGAGGTCGATACCCTGAAAAATCGCCCAAATGGGGGGTTTCCATAAATGGGGCACCTCCAATTTTGTCTGGTTCGTGAAGTTGGTGAAATTAATTTTAACCATCTTGAAAAATGATGGAGTTCGTCAATGGGAAGGCTGACATCCCATATATGAAATGGAACATACAAAATTCCTGTTTGAAACCACCAACCAGTTGTTGTTTATTTCATGGAAAATCCTATTCAAATGGATGATGACTGGGGGTACCCCCATTTCAGGAAAGCTCCGAATCAAGTCGCCACGCCTCAGTTACACCACATTACACAACCATTGGCATTTCCTTTCCCTATCTAGTTGGCAGCAGAAGTGCTATTTAAAGGCATAGATCTCAATAAACACATCAATGAGTTGTCTCCATGAGACTCTCTCTTTAATCGAATGAGTGGTGGAAAATCGCCATGTTTTGTAGACAAGAAGTCTGAAGACGGTAGATTTGTAAATTGCTAGGTTGGATCTTCACTGAACATTGGACCATGGCTGTTATCCGTCGTTTCGCAGCTGGCCGGACAGTCTGCACATTTAAAAGTTCATGAATCGAAGCAGCTTCGGGTCCAATGGTGATGAAATACAGATCTTTGCAATGGATGCAACATGGTACAAGCAAAAGTATGTGATTTGACTGGTGCAACATTGGGAACAGGTAACTTTCACTGACCCGAAGCATCCAACAACTTGCGCAAAGAGATGCACTGCAGTGCAGGGTCTGAGCCGAATCCCGTCCAGCGTTGTTTCCGAGGGCCGACAATCCTGGGCAGTCGGTCGAATCGCCATCACCATGAGGAAATCTGACGTGAGAAACAATCAGGGTACCATCATTTTCTGGTTGGTGGTTTTAACCATCTTGAAAAATATGAAAGTCAATGGGAAGGATTATCCCATATATTATGGAAAATAAAAAATGTTCCAAACCACCAGATTTTGGAATATTCCCCCTGTGAAACATGAAGTGTCCAATTTTTCCATGCACGAGGTCCCCTAACATTGCATTTTTGCATTTAATGGAAAAATTCTACATCTGGCAACCCCAAACACCATAGGACGCTTGGAAATGAGGTAAAATCACATCTGTGTACTAGAGTGATTCAAATAGATTTGGATGTTCCCTGAATTCAGAAAATATGGAAAAATCCATCAACCGAATTCAATCGAGGGGTCCTACAATAACTCCAATGTCACTATGGTTTATGATGCGCAAATAACATAGTTAATGGGGTTTGTAAACCATCAAACATAACCGGGGGGGTCCACATTGTAACGTTTCGCGTTTCGCGTTTCACTCGCCAAGGAGCAAGGGATTTGGGTAGCCCAAGCGGGAGATTTCGGCCACCAACCTGGCTGCTGACACCGAGATGATGCACCAATCAAAGGGCGAACTATAGATAACTAATGGGGCTTAAGTAACTAACTATAACCATAACTATAACTATAACTATAACAATTAACTATTAACTAACCATAAACTATTAACTAACCAACATTAACTATAACTATTAACTAGTATAGTAAATTCATGGAATTTTATTTCCCCCACTTTCGAACGTCGAAAACGCCCCCCCTTCAGCCCTTCAGCCCCCGGCGTGGAGAGCGGCGCTTCGGCTGGTAGCTGAAGTTCCAGACGCGTGCTCAGCCTGGATCTCCACAGGATAGGACCCCCGTTGCCGCATGAACCGTGGGACGCCTAAAATTTTTGTGGCTGAAAAAACTAGAAAATTTATGGTAGATATAACGAACTAGTACGAACTAGTTAATGATGGTTATTTCATGGTTTATAAACCAACTAACATCACTGGTTGAAACATGGAAATTGGTGACTTAACCAACAAAACACCAACAAAAATGGTGGTTTAATGGGATTTAAGGGTTTTTTTCCCCACCTGCCAGGTGAGGGTTGTTAGATTTTATGTCAGTTGCCTCCTCCTCCTTCTCCTCCTCCTCCTCCTTCTCCTCCTCCTCCTCCGCCTCCTCCTGCCTCGTCCTCCTCTCCTCCTCCTCCTCGTCCTCTTCGTCGTCCTCGTCGTCCTCGTCGTCCTTGCTCAACTGCGACCCGCGATCCACAGTGTTCTCTGCCGGACCTCAACCACGACCATCCACGCCCAGTGTTCCCTGCCGGACCTCAACCACGACCATACACGCCCAGTGTTCCCTGCCGGACCTCAACCACGACCATCCGCGCCCAGTGTTCCCTGCCGGACCTCAACCACGACCATCCTCGCCCAGTGTTCCCTGCCGGACCTCAACCACGACCATCCACGCCCAGTGTTCCCTGCCGGACCTCAACCGCGAGTATCCACGCCAAGTGTTCCCTGCCGTACCTCATGTAGGAAGATATGGGACAAAGAATGTGCAGAAGAAAGTTAGAAAGAATGTCAGAAGATATGCCAGAAGATATGCCAGATAGAATGCCAGATAATATGCCAGAAGATATGCCAGATAGAATGCCAGATAGAATGCCAGAAGATTTGCCAGATAGAATGCCAGAAGATATGCCAGAAGATATGCCAGATCATATGCCAGAAGATATGCCAGATAGAATGTCAAATAGAATGTCAGAAGATATGTCAGATAGAATGCCAGAAGATTTGCCAGTAAGAAAATGTATAAATGTCATGGTGGGGATCACACGAAGTAAAGTAATTTTTACATATCTGGTTGGCGGTTTGGAACATTAACTATATGGTTTATGGTTGATATAACGAACTAGTTAATGCTGGTTATTTCATTGGTTAATAATGGTTAAACATATAACATCAAACATGGTTTAAACAGTGGCTCAATTCTATGTTATATGGCTGAATGAACTATGGTTTATGGTATAACATGATCTAACGAGCTAGTTCATGGATGTTAATGGGCTTTATCTCCAGTCATTGGATTGGTTTTCGGAACATTTAAACCAATAGCCTGATTAATTGAATGGCAAAAGCATGTAAAACCATGGTTTCCCGTTTCGATTTTCCCAACAGCAATCCAATGATCCTTAGATGGAGGGACCATTTTGGCAGCGACTGGTTCCTATGGTCCTATTTAGGGAACTGCCCTCGAAGCAATCAACCAGGATAAATCTTAATCTGGGGTTGACATTTTGTATTTATGGAAGTAGTTCTTGGATGTTCTTGGTATATTTCCATATAATTAATGTACATCAAAACATAACTGGCGGATATACATGCAGGAACTATGGTCAATAATCTATAGTGACATGACATGTGTCGGGGCGCCATTTATTTGGGCAAATGAATTTGTAATTGATAAAGCCAAAATGCTGGCGACTTTTGAGATGGTGCCATTAAGAGTATGTATAGCTACATAGTTACATTGTTTAATTTCCCGTGTACCCTCGCGCAATCAAACATCGCAATGGGAAATCCTCTATGAAAGGAGGTTTTGTTCGCTGGCAACATCACATAAATGGTTGATTTTCTAGCCTACGCCACGTTTGTCGATTACCGAAGGGCATTTATGGGCATTTCCTGAGTCAGGGGGTACCCCAGTCATCATCCATTTCATCCATTTTAGGTTGGGATTTTCCCATGGAAATAAGCCATCCATTTTGGTATATTCCCATTTCTGGAAACCCCAAATAGGTTTTTTTCATGAGCGTAACTGTTTGCATGAAGATGTCACTGGGTTCTAATTGCATGACATCAGCACACAACGGGAGGATCTGAAAAAAATAGATACGGCTAGTAGGGGAGACGCCCTTGAGATATAACTCTTCATTTATGACCTAACCTAGAACTAAGATATTTCTGGGAGAATGACATACACCACTGACAATGTACAGACTTCATGCATCATCTTTGTACCACGTATTTGAATGTCTTAGCAGGGTTATATGGAGGTTTCGTAAGTCAAGGGGCTACCCCCAAATCATCCAAATTAGACCTTAGCATTGAAACCCATGGTGACGACTGGGGATCCCCCATGACTTAGAAAACCTAACTACTCATCTACCCAGAGCTTTGCCTAGGATTTAACTGTGGAGCTAGATGTGTCCGAATGAGACCTCCAACTGATACATCGAGCGAGCATCGAGCGAGCCACAAAGCCCCCACAAGAATTGAGATGTTTTCACCGTCAAGAGTTTGGACATTTATCAACACAACTGCTGAGATTTTGGGGATTTACCATTGCCAATCAGCCAGATAGCCTGCAAAAAATGGACCAAATTCTTTGCTGGTGAATGGTTCGATATTCCCATACCAAAAGACAACAGTTAGGATTAGTTTGTATCCATCTAGTCGATTGACCTAGTTCACTCATCATCATAGAAACAGTTGTTTACCTATAAAAAATGGTAATTTTCCATAGTTTGTATCCATCTAGTCGATTGACCTAGTTCAAACTAACATGATGACCTAGTTCCATGTTGGATGAACTCAGGTCCATAGGGATGAACGACACAATCGAAAAGGGCAAACAACACATTTTCGATAGAGATAGACAATATCAATATAGTGTTTTATGTATCTAAAATTATAGTATCTTTTTTGTGTCTATATTTGATAGACTATATTTTAGATATCAATATGGTTTATGTATCTCAAATTGTCTAACATTTATTCCCAAACCTGATTCCACGGCCGCTTTTGTTTACAGTTTGAACGGAAGGTAACGGAAAAAATGGTGGAATCCTGAACTGACCACGATTCCAATGCTTCGAATGTGAATAAAACGATGTGTTTCATAGAGGAGAACTTATCTGTGTGCCAGGGTTAGGGGGTTAGTTGTAACTAGTTGTAACTAGTTGTAACTAGTTGTAACGTTTTCTGGGGCCTTTTAGGGTAAGAGAGCTAGTTGTAGTTGCAACTACAGGGCCACAGGGAAACCATGGAAACCGGCTGCCAAGACACATGGACAGCTGCAGTGAAATCACGTCCAGCTTTCGGTCTGTGGATTCAGCATCATGCGGTGTGATGACGATTAGCTACTTGGTGGCTCATCCCACGGCTCGTAAATGGGTTATAACCCCAGTTATAAGTGGATTAACCCTACTTATCCCATTTATAACTGGGGTTACAACATGTTATAACCCATTTACTAAGTGGGATGAGCCACCAAGTACACCTGAAACAAAGAAAATTATGGCAATCGTAGCACTTTCAAGGAACACAACGGCCACATACATTACATGACCCTATCCACCAAATCACCGCTTCTATCATCGGTTTCAAAGGCTTTCAGGATACAAACCTCCAAGTTACTGGCCGAAATCATGGTGAAATCATCGTTGGACGAAACTCGGGTGCGGTAACGTCACGTTCAAATCGACAAGTCATCTACCAGCATTTTAGGATGTTACCCCCTGGTAAACTAACATAACTAATGGAAAATCACAATTTTTCATGGGAAAGTTCACTATACATGGTAATTTTCCATAGTTATGTTAAATTACCAGAGGAGGGTACTTTTCAAATCTGGGCTATGTAGGCTATGATATATGTGCCGTGGTCACAAGATGAGATATAGCTTATGGTCAACCAACCATGAAGGTGGCATTGACCATTGGAATTCCCTGTTAATGGCATTAATGTCGATACCACGATGAAAATGGGTATAGAATAACATCCAACTTTTGACCATGGCACATATGCCAATTTCAAGAAACAACCCTTTAAAACTGTCCGTCATTCAATGGATTGCTGGTGTGGTTAAAAACCGGATTCTCAGTTGGATAATGATCATCCCCAATGTATTGGGCAGTATACCTCCCGAACTAATCATCAATCAACCATCTTGTGCCAACTATATCGCATTTTTTTAGTGATTGACACCACTATTTTGATAGCTAAGTCCCATGGATTTTCTAGTTGACTCATCCCTCATGTCATATGTTTGATGAACTAGTTTGATGTATACACATATATATATATGTATATATATATACATACATGTACCATAAACCATAGAATTTACGTGCCCATAGTAATATCCAATAAAATACCAATCAACACCTAGAAATCATAGGAACAAAACCCTGTAGTCTTCAACGATCCATCATTTTTTAATGGCTAAATGAGCAGTGTTCAAAATCCCTCTATCATTCCATTATATACTGGTTGGTTTATAGGAATTCCCGCATTGGAGTAATATAACCCCCAATATATTGGGTAGTACAGGATGGGGCCCCCAAGATAGCGTTCAGTTGGTTTATAAGTGGCTTAACAATGGTTTATGGTAGATATAACGAACTAGTTCATGGGGATTATTTCATGGTTTATAAACCAACGTAAAAACATCACTGGGGGGGCCCATCCTGTACCCGAATTCTAACATTTACCATCAATATACCCCCGCTAGCATATATACCAGCACCATGGATCCTACAAAGTGGTGCCCCCCAGTTATAAATTGGTTTATAACCCTATTAACTATAGTTATAAGTACCATAAACCATAGTTATTGGAGTTATAAACCAACTTAGCTATCTAGGGGGCCCCACATTGTATGGGATATAATCCCCGAATTCATCATCAACCAAGAGGTCTTTGGAACACTCGTTGAAACCGCGCCTTGCTCGCTGCCGCTGATGAACACGGCAGGCCCCGGGGGAATCCACACCTGCGCTGGCCAAGAAAGGCAGCATTTTTTGACTGGGCTAGGAATGGAACTTTAATCATACAAAAAGAAGGGGTAAGAAGGGGTAGTAGACTGGTTTACAGTTCTGTAATAGCTTGCATCTACCATTTTTGGGCTGGTGAACTCCCTATTTTGTGTATTTTGTTGGGCAACTCCCAATTTAACAATCAAATCACCATTGTTTCATAGTATTTCATAGTTAAAATGTGTTAAAAACCATATATAACATTATATAACCATATAATAAACCACTCTAAATCCATAGAACCCCCTCCACTTTTTCTTGTTTTTCTTCACCATTTCTTCCGATGGCACCGTCGGACCTGAGTCTTCCGCGCCGCGGCCAGGCTGCGAAAGGAGTCGAAGCAGACCTGGAGAAAAAACAACAAACCGATGGCTATATATCCCATATGGCTATGATCAAATTTACCCAGATAGTCATATGGCTATGAGTTATATGGAGGTTAGTCATATTCCCATTGATACCAAAAGACAACAGTTAGGATTAGTTTGTATCCATCTAAGATTGACAATGGACATACATATCCCATATGGCAGTGTGTCAAAACCTTGTACCCCTGTAGTTCACATCAAAATAGCTG
Source organism: Cladocopium goreaui (assembly GCA_947184155.2). Lineage (NCBI taxonomy): Eukaryota > Dinophyceae > Suessiales > Symbiodiniaceae > Cladocopium > Cladocopium goreaui. Next base: position 63,421 of record CAMXCT020001565.1, on the reverse strand, counting down.
GGATTTATGGATGTTCATTCCCCTAAAAATGGTATTAATAGGTATTGATTCATAGCCGTATCCAGATTGTCCTGTTGGAGTTGATACTATCCCATTGTCACATCAAGAAACATATAACCGTTAATCAAATAGATTGTATCCCAATGTATCCCATATCCCAGATTAGCGAACCATGGTGCTGGAATATGCACACCAGCACTTGCCCGAAAAATCACCCAGTTTTGTAGGTAAATATACCAGCACCATGGAGCATCTGGGTATTGTAAATCAATGGACAGTTTATCAGATGTTAATCGTTATTAATCACTTATTAATCATTATCACTATGAATCACTAATAATAATCTGGTGGTATATATCAGATATATAATTTACAGGTTATGACAGTTTTCATAATGGTTACTTATTGCAAGGTTATTCAATTTCCATTCTATTGTAAAGGAATGGACAGTTTATCAGATATATATATATATATATATAACTGGTTGGTGGTATACCTACCCCTCTGAAAAATATGACTTCGTCAGTTGGGATGATGACATTCCCAACTGAATGGAAAAAAACTAATTCATGTTCCAAACCACCAAACAGTTTACATCTATTTACCTGATTTACCCTCCGGTGTTATCAATTATAGCGGAAGATCGAAGATCCACCATTGAGTTCGATGATCTTTCCCAGGAAAACCTCCATCGATAGGTTTTGTTCATTACCATGTTTGATAAAGGCCGGAGGGTAGCCAGCAAAACTACAATGCAAGGGATTTCACCAAAAAAATGGCAAAGCTATCTTAAATTGGAAGGCTATCCTCGTCCATTCATGCGCAGTGATATTGTAAAAGTATAGTCTTTGATGATATTATTTCCTGTAAACATGTACCCTTTGGTAATTTAACATAGCTATTGAAAATGGCAATTTATAGTTGATTTACCCATTAAAAATGGTGATTTTCCATAGTTATGTTAGTTAGGGTACTTTTTCCTGGGGATACAAGCAGCAAAACAGTGACGGAACCAGGGACACATATGGGGTCGAATCAACTCCTGGTGGAGAATAGCAGCACGCATGAAACAAAAAACCATCCAACCAAAAATGCTCTGTCACAAAAAAACATGATTCTTCACTGGTACTTTCGAGGTTTTTTTTTTTGACTTTTTTCCATCAATTTCCATTAATATTTTCTGTGGAAACACCAGCTGTTTGGGTGGGAGTATGGCAACTAACTAGGCACTAAATGGTTGAAGCCTCTAAAAGGGACAACTAGGAGAAACCATGTTGGCAATCTCGCAAACTCAAGGTTCACGAAAAGGGCATCAACAAATTTGTGAAGGTCCCATCGCTTACCACACATTTGTACACGAAAGATGGATGGCAAATTTAGGGGGCATCGCTTATCGGAAAATGATGTATGTGCACAGGTATGACAACCTTCAAAGTGGGTAGCGCTATTGGGGAAGGTTTTTTCGCTTGCCTCATGTTTGCACAATTTCTTGAAACCAATGTCCGTCCCTTATGTACATGTCTCCTACTGCCGGAGTTTTTGCGGTAGATCATGGGGTTATCACCGATCGAGTTGAAGATAAGATGGATTGAAACAGCTGTTCTGGTTAGTCCTACCCTCAAACCAGATGATGAATGGTTTCGGACATTGTCCAAGCAATAATTCCTGAGTAGAAAATGAAGTTACAGTTCCTATATATCTATACCTGGTTGGTGGTTTTTCACCACCCCTCTGAAAAAATGATGGACTTCGTCAGTTGGGATGATGACATTCCCAACTGAATGGAAATTCATAAAATTCCATGGTTCCAGTCACCACCAAGCAGGCTTTATATCATTAGCCATTTTTAGCCATTATTAACCACTATTAACCACTATTAACCAGCCATTAACCATTATATATCTATACCCTCTCGGATGCCGATGCCCTCGATGTTGGGTACCACGATCCCCGATGCTTTCCCGACCAGGATCCACCAATCGAGGTTCCGAGCGGTCCATGCCTCATGGTTATACTCCTCATGACCAGTGGCCCATGCCTGGTTAGTGAGCCACTGGGAGTGTCAAGAAAAAGCACTCTGTTCTTTGGTTGAAATAGACATGGGACTCCGAATTTTATGGAATTTTCAGATAGCAACTGACTGTAACGCGCTTGTCTTTTCGCAGCTTGTAACCATTTACAGCAACACATATGAGATACTGACAGCATTCCTTGCAATTGCGACCCATGATTCCCCTCCCTCGGTTCACCAGTCTTTACCCTCTGGTAATTTAACATAGCTATTGAATATGGCCATAGAAATAGTGAGTTTTCCCATTAATAGCATGGTGAATTTTCCATAGTTTTCTGTAGGTTTACCCGTCTTTCGGTGAAGAAGAAAACAGGGCGGCTTCAGTGTGTGGCCGTTTTTTGGGCTATTCAACTTCAGGGACATGGTGGAGATGACGTGATCTGCCTGGTTTCGGAACAGGTCGGAACTGTCAATTCGAATCATTGGAATCGACCATTTTTTCCATAGATTTTGAAGATGTGTACCCTTAGGTAACCTAACATAGCTATGGAAAATCACAATTTATAATGGGAAAACCCACTATACATGGCCATTTTCAATAACTATCTTAAATTGCCAGAGGGTAAATATTTAATGATAACATATGCTGTAGCTGAAATATCCTGAAAGCATCAGTGCAAATCATTTGGGAATCATTTAGCTACTCCCAGCTTCAAATGATGGCGAGCGGATGCTGGAAACAAGATGTTTACCCTCACCTCTCTCTCTCTCTATACATACATAACATGTCATAACATAACATAACATATCATAACATAACATAACACTACACTACACTACATTACATTACATTACATTACATTGCATACATACATGTACATTACATACATTACATACATTACATACATTACATACATTGCATACATTACATACATTACATACATTACATACATTACATACATTACATACATTACATACATTACATACATTACATTACAGTACATTACATTACATTGAATACATTACGTGCATTACATACATTACATACATTACATACATTACATACATTACATACATTACATACATTATATCAATTACATGCATTACATACATTACATACATTACATACATTACATACATTACATACATTACATACATTACATACATTACATACATTACATGCATTACATGCATTACATACATTACATACATTACATACATTACATACATTACATACATTGCATACATACATGTACATTACACACATTACATGCATTACATGCATTACATACATTACATACATTACATACATTGCATACATTACATACATTACATACATTACATACATTACATACATTACATACATTACATGCATTACATGCATTACACACATTACATACATTACATACATTACATACATTACGTACATACATATTCATATAATCATCTCTCTCTATATATATATATGTATATAATTGAATTAATAATGATACTAATAGTAATATATTCTGTGTATATATATATATATATACATACATATCCCAATCCCCAACAGCTGTTCCTCCAACTTTTTTCAGCGAGAAACATGGCTTTGACCAGGTCGAAATCCCATTTTCTTCTCCCTGCCTTGATGCTAAAGATATCTTTGCCCTGGTAGCTTGACCCATAGACCTAAGCTGCTTGGTGGTTGAGCCGTACCCATCTGAAAAATGATGGAGTGAGTTCGTCAGTTGGGATGATGAAATTCCCAACTGAATGGAAAGTCATAAAGTTCCATATATTAACCATGTATTTGCATATATTAACCATATATTTATGATTAACCAAAATAAAATTCCATGGTTACGGTTCCAGTCACCACCAACCAGATTTTTATGGCCTTCATGGATTTTCATGGACCATCAGTACTGGCAGGTTTTGAGCCCGGCTGTTCCAAACTACCAACCAGTCAGAGGCGCGTACCTTATCTCCTCCGCTGCAAAGTGGTCCACCCTCGCTTTTAATATAGGAACATCATCTAGAAATGCTGGAATTTCCATTGCCCTGTTTGGTATTTTTGGGGGGATATGGAGTCCCATGGGAAAGGGGCAGTTAGCTGTTTCCAAACAAATCAATCTTTTTCGATGAATCCCAAGGGTGATTTGTTAGGCCACTGGATGTTTCTGCCTTTAGGCGGCTTTAAGCAACATCGATATAGGACTCGATCGGCCACCGTCAGACGCTTGATGTCGGGGAGCACTCTGGAGATGTGGAGAATTCCTCCCTGGTTGCAATGAATCTTACACGAGGATCCTTTTGGATCAGCATCAAAACCCAATATGACTGCAACCCGGCTTTGTCGAAACATGTCTGAACATAGCCCTAAATCGCTATTCATCATCATTATCCCTTAAATTATCCCTATCAAAATGGACACTTGGGGGATCAGAATCATGATTTTTTCCCCATTGTCAGACACAGCCGCATTGGTTTCTACCACCGAGCTTGGGTTTCCGGCACGATGATGGTCTCTCAACGCTAGCTGTGACAGGGGATAGAAGCCTGCGGTCCGCCCAGTGTTTTCCCTTGAGACAGGATGAAATCAATGGAAATTCACCGAGAAAATCATAGCCTCCAAAAGATTTTGCAAGACAGTTTTCACCATTTAAGCCATCGCAATTTTGTCTCAAGTGATATTAGGATTGAACTTGACGAACATGGTTTGACCTTGTTTGACCTAGAAATGAGGAACAATGGTGAAACTGGAGGATGAGTCCGACAAATTTCACATACGGACACAATTAACAGTTAACACGGAGTGGAAGACTCCGTAGAATGCGTCTTTGTAAACGGAAACCAAGATCGAGGTTTCCCTTTACGAAGATAAAATGATAAAGGTGTGGCGACTATAAATGGGGCACTAATGGACCCACAGAATTAGCAATTTTCAGCAGACAAAAATATGAGTTCAATATTGGTCTGAACATGTCTGAAAACAGGTAATCCAAAATGCATTGGATGATCATCGTTTTGTCCCACTAAACAGGACTAATTGGTGGTATACCTACCCCCCTGAAAAATTATGGAGTTCGTCAGATTGGATCAATCTCCCAACTATTGGGGAACATAAAAAATGTTCCAAACCACCAATCAATGGGAATTCCAGGATCCTAAATTGGAGGTACCTACCATATATAAGGCCTATGGAAGGGCTATGTAAGGGAATATCCCCACAAAATATGGCCTTATATGGTACAGTACCTCCATGTTAGGATCCTGAAATTCCCATTGAACCAACCAAAGGATTAAAGATGTCATTTTCTCCGAAAATCTCCTGGCCCCGTGGAAAAGTCCTGCGCAGGCTTCTGCATGATCAAAGTCCTGGCGGATCTGGCTGGTGTTGTACCTTCACGAAATATCTCGAAATATCAAGTATTTTATAGGGTTTAAACCATGCCCAGATCAACATATTCAACATGAAGGGAGTAGATATATGACCCATTGGTTTCCATTGGTTTCCAATATGTTCATGACTAGATGTAACTAGATGTACCATCTGGTTATTTAACATAGCCATGGGAAATGGCTCATTTATAGATGGTTTGCCAAAAATGGTGATTTTCCATGGCTATGTTAAATAACCAGAGGGTAATTAGTTTGACACCCTGAAAGTAGTTGATGCACGTGGCAACTCTCCCGGCGGCTGCGGTCTCCAACAAAAAAATGTCGTTAACAGGATAGTTCGAACATCCCTATCTATATCTATATATCAAGTTCGAACCTCAGCAACTTTGCCCACAAAAAAAAAGAACAATTTATTAATTATATCACATTTTACCACTTTGAATTTGTTTTTTTTGTTCTATGCAGCTGCCAGTTGCAGTTCAATAAAAAAGAAGGCGTGCCAAGCGTACCATTTTTTTGGCCTCAAAATTGGTTCAAGGGAAAATCGAAGCCAGAAACTCCAATTTTTACATGTTTTTACACGTTTTTTTCCCCATGGTTTTGCGGCTGAAACCCATGGTTTTTACCATCAACATATGGGAGTTCACCATCAAGCTATGTTTTTTCTTTTTTTTTAACAATCAAAATATTGGCTTTTACCATCAAACTATGTGTTTTTCTTTACCATCATACTATTTTTTGTTAAAATCAAGCTATTGCTATGGTTTTTCACATGTGTTCACCTTTTTTTCCTGTATCTTTTCTCTTCAACCGAGGAATTTTTTTTACCACCGCCTCCAACTCCACCATGGCGACACAGAGCCGTTCGCCGCTGCTGAGCTGAGACCAGCTCAACCTGGGGCTTGAGAAAAGCCATGGCTTTTTTCAGGTCAAAGCCCATATGAAACACCCACCTAGAAACTATGGCTTAGCAGAAAACCCTATGAAACAGCTCCCTAGAAATCGAGAAACTATGGTTTAGTAGGGAAACTATGGTTCATTGGTCAAAGCCCTAATATTAAACATTCCCTAAATAGCTCCAATGATGTGGAATGTCGCTACTAAAGCATAGTTTCCTTTGGGGGTGTTTTAATTCTTGGTCAACATCGGTACCCCAATGAGTCATCTAAGAACATCTTTTACATGGACATACCTCTGGGTAAATGAAATAATATTTCACAAACCTGAATCTTGCGGCCATCAAAGGGGATCATTTCCCGAATCCTACCATGATTCCAGGCTTCGGGAGATCAGGGTTCGGTCGTGATCAAATTTACCCAGATAGTCATATTTATTAGTTATATGGAGGTTAGTCATATTCCCATCGATACCAAAAGACAACAGTTAGGATTAGTTTGTATCCATCCAGTCGATTGACAATGGACATACATGTACCATATGCCACACAATTTTGCTAACCAGTCGCTTCCTGCCATGCCTGAAACCTGGTGAATCTGACAGGTGCCTTGGCTGCTTAAAATCCATCACCAAGAAGCTGCCCTCCGCCAAAGTTGTCGCACAGGATGACCGTCACCTCGATGGAAAATCAAACAGGGCAAGCTGAAAATTCCCTATAAACCATGGGAAAATCATAGGACATATTTCTTGGAAGAATTCCTCTCTAAACTGAGGTTTGCTGGGAAAATCAACCATAAGTGGGGACATGTCCAATTGTTATGTAAGATTACGGGAAATAACACACCATAGATTTTAGGAATTCCAGACGAATTTTCCACGCCCACCCCAACTTCTAGGGTCCCCATGGGGGAAGCTAAGCCCACTGAGCTTCGCTTCGGTGGATTTGGTCCAGATTTGGTGATACTTCGGCCAGTAGCGGACGCCCAAATATAGGCCACTCTCCACATCTGGCTGTTTGGAGCATCATTATGGGATACCCTCTGGTTATTTAACATAGCCATGGTATAGATGGCCCATTTATAGATGGTTTACCTGGGTTTACCTATTAAGAATGGTGATTTTCCATGGCTATGTTAGCCATAACCAGAGGGTAGTATAGCAGTATAGTTGTGTCGACACTTCGACCAAATGTTGCCTGGTGAAATCCCATTTGTGCGATGTTGAAAACCCAATGATGATCTATTTACATTACCATCTGGTTATTTAAATTTAACAGTTCGCCATGAAAAGATCCACCATTTTCAATAGGTAAACCATCTATTTCTATGGGCCATTTTCCATGGCGAACTGTTAAATAACCAGAGGGTATAGTTAATTTCCATTCAAAACCCTTTAAGTCCGATTTCATTAGTAGTGTCCCCAACAAACTTCCTATGATTAGTCTTAATTATACCGAATAATTTTCTCTTATGAACTATAAACTGGTGATATCCCCAATAGTTCTATCCCCACTCAAATCATATATCATTATGTGACACATTAATTAATATATGTATATATATATATATCCCATATGCTCCATGTATGAAATATTTACCAGCATTTGCCCAAAAAATCACCCAAATGTAGGTAAATATACCATACATGGAGCATCTGGGTATATACAATATAGATGCATCCAGCTATATTTCATTAGTTGCACTCTGGTAATCAAACATGGCTTGCTGGACAATCCACCATGGCTAGTTCGACGATTTTCCCAGCTTGCCACATGTGATGACACCTTTGCGGGCGTCCCGTGAATTACTGATGATCATTAACTATCATTTGTTACATGTAATAGAATCAGATACATCTCCAACTACGTTTGTTAGTTTCATGATGTTATTCATGCGTTCGTCAGTTTTATTATGTTATAGGTATTCATTCATTCATTCATTCATTCATTCATTCATTCATTCATTCATTCAGCATCATTATATAGTTCTGGGTAAATTATGATATTTCACTAACCTGAATTCAGGCCATTTGGGGATGATTTCCCTTACTAACCATGATTCCAGTGAGGTCGCAGTGAGGTCGTTATAATTTACCCAGATTCATGTATTACTTTTACACAACATCCAAATAGTCATAAGTAATCATAGATAATCATGAGTATTAACCATGATTGGTTCGGTATTTACCAATATGAACCATTATTACTAACCCATGCAATAGTTAACCTTGGTTAACCATCATGTGTTACCCTCCGGTAAATTAACATAGACCCCGGCAAATAGGGGTTGGAAGATTAATTTCCACTAAAAATTGGTGATATTTATGGATATTAACCAGAATAATCCATTATAGACAAGAAACCATGAGTACTAACCCATATTTTTTTGTTCACCTTTGAAAAGTTCTATGGGTTCCCCCTTTTTTTGGATGGTCCCTACTAGCTAATTGGTGGGATACCTACCCCCCTGACAAATATGAGTTCGTCAGATTGGATCATCACCCCAACTATTGGAGAAAATAACATTCATGATCCAAACCACTAACCTATATAAGCCACATCATATCTAATCAATTATTAGAATTCACCAGAACAAATTTCACCAGAACAAATACCATTACCAACCATCATATATGAAAATTAACCATCATTAACCACTATTAACCACTACTAATCACATACCCTCTGGTAATTTAACATAGCTATTGAAAAATGGTGATTTAGTTCGTGGATTTAGCCATTGACAATGGTCATTTTCAATAGCTATGTTAGTTTACCAGAGGGTAAATCACATTAAATCCCATTAAACCACCATAAACCCTCATTAAATCACCATTTTCCTATGGTTTTCCTATGGTTTTCCTATGGTTTTCCAATGGGTTTTCCAAAGAGTTTTAAGCCAAAGCACAGAGGCTCCATGTCGATTCACCACGCACAACTCGCTGGTGCCATGGGGCGCCCGACCTGGCCAAGCATCTTTGCAGGTGGAATCACGTGGAAGACAGAAATATGGTACTTGATAAAAAAACCTTGTACCCCTGTAGTTCACATCAAAATAGCTGGGATTTATGGATGTTCATCCCATTAAAAATGGTATTAATAGGTATTGATCCATACCCATATGGATGTATCAATCTTTCCCTCATTAATCTGGTGGTGATATTCCACTAGCAGTTTCAAACTCTGAGAATATCAACAGCAGATTAATTAACTAATATAGATTATCATTGCCAATCTGCCAGATAGCCAGCAGAAAATGAAAAAATTCTTTGCTGGTTAGTAGATATTCCCATTAACACCAAAAGACTACAGGATTAAAGTATCCATCTAAGATTGACCTAGAATGGATGGGGCCCAGTTACAAGTGGCTTATAAACCATTATAACCACCATTAACTAAAATAGCCAACATAAATTCCGAAATGGAAATTGATATTTAAAATCCATATTTGATAACCAAAATAAAACTGATGATCCTATTTGAAACCTCCATTCCATTCCAAATGGTATATTTATAAATTGGTAAATCGTAACCATTCCATTTGATAAATGAAGGTTTCCTAAAATGGTGGTACCTCCAAATTATCAGTTTTAATAGGATTTTCCATTGTAACCCATCCATTATGGAGTACCCTCATTTCAGGAAACCTCCAAATGGATTTGAGCGGGGGCTTTATGGAACCTATGGAATTCTATGGGATTCTATAGGAATTGATGATTTATTTGTGGTGATACTTGGAGGTGCAGTTGTGATTATTGATAGGTATCCATGGCAATAACCTTCAACCAGGTCGTGCCAGAACATGATCTACCTGTGGTAAGAAGACAAGGCGAGCCCCCCCCAGTGATGTTGGTTTATAAACCCCATGGACAGCTTTCGTCATATCCCACAAAAACCCACACGTTCGTTCACCGTTCGTTTTCTGTGTGTCAATTTAGCTGACCTCACCTTGGAGTTGAAGTAGATAGAGTATGGAAATTTCACAAATCCTATTCGGAACATGTCAATTTCCATATTCTACTACTTCCATTTTTCGTGACATATTCTTACCATTCCCATTACCCTCTGGTAAACTAACATAACTATTGAAAATGGCCATTTATAGTGGATTTTCCCATGAAAAATGGTGATTTTCCATAGCTATGTTAGTTTACCAGATGGTAATTTGTAATAGAACATGGGAATGGTCATGAAGATGTCAATGCCCATCTACTCCAGGATATTCCAGGATAACACTACGAAAATGAGTGGATTTAAGGAAACCTCATGGGAACATCATAGGACAACATGAGAATACATATGGAAAATATGGGAATGTAAATACATATGGGGCAACTGTATGAGAATACATATGGGAAAATCATATGGGAAAACCAACATGAGAATACAAATTAGGACATAATGGGGCAATGAGACTATTTCTGGTTGGTGGTGACAATTTGACAATAACCATTTTGAAAAATGATGGAGTTCGTTAATGGGAATGATGACATCACATATATGAAATGGAAAAATAAAACATGTTCCAAACCACCAACAAGATTTGTTGGTTTGTGTTCACCCCATGAATACAGTAGTTAGGTCATTGCTGCAAATCTTAGTGCAGTTGGAGTTATGTCTGCTTGTCGTTCGCTGTCGGGATAGGATGCCGCACTGCCCCACCTTCTAGTTTATGATGTTTATGATTGCCACCTTTGGCCAAAGAATGCCAAATCAATGGCCATTTCAGGGACCTAAATTGGAGGTACCTACCATATATAAGGCCTATGTAAGGCCTATGTAAGGGAATATCCCAGCAAAATTGGCCTTATATGGTACAGTACCTCCATTTTAGGATCCTGAATTTCCCATTGACCAAAGACTTCTTTGAATCATTAAAGTACCCCTTCCGACGTTGACCAAGGGACATGGCTATTCTTGGAATTGGGAATATCGAAATGAGAGTCTCAACATGAGCAACAACTGTTCGCCAAATCGTCACCTTCGCCCATATCGACACCTACGATGCAATAAGTAATATTAAGATAGTAAGTAACATCCCCATTATTGTCCATTATTGTTACTTAGGGGAGGATATCCCATTAATACTGGACTTACATCAGTTAACATTATTAAGTAATAGGAAAGGTGCCAGTCCCAGCGACAGCAGTTGACATTCATGGACACGTTCGTTGGATTCACCCAGGTTCATTGCTTCATAGTCAACATCTTTGTGGCGATTCATAGTGAGTCATTAATTCGTCATGTATTGAAACATATTGAACCACTCCTTCCGCATCAACTTATTGTAGAATATTATAGAAATACTTCATGGCGATTAGTCTTATGGTGATCCCTGCATCTTTCAGGTACCATGCGTGGGACATGGCCCGCGAAAAGTCATCAACGAGTCACAAAGGAATTCACTGGTACCTCAGAATTCTTCGAAGGTTTTGTTACCCTCTGTTTATTTAACAGTTCGCCATGGAAAATCACAGCTATGTTAAATAACCAGAGGGTATTTTTTTTGGACCACCCCAACAAAAATTGGACACGGAAATCCATGGAAATCCACACGCAAGTCATCATCCCATGAACATCCACACGGCGGGTGACAGGCGCTTTCCCATCTCATTATATTCGTTGGTTGACAGGTTTCCTTATTGTGGGATATGATATTAAGTAAATGTAAGTCTCGTATGTATATATATATATTATTATATATTATATACTATATATTATATATGTCATATATATATATATGTATTATATTATATATTATATTATATTATATTATATTATATATTATATTATATATTATATTATATTATATATTATATTATATATTGTATTATATATTATATTATATATTATATTATATATTATATGTTATATTATATATTATATATTATATATTATATATTATATATTATATTATATTATATATATATATTAAACAAACAACCAGGGGGATAGTTTTCATGGCAGGTTCAGACCCGGCTGTCAGACTCAACCTGCTTGGAAGATGTCTAAGAGCGTCATGGCACAACGCACAGCGCGCAGTGTCTGGTGTGTCTGGTGACAGCTGGTTGTAGCTAGTGACGGGTGGCTACAGGGGATCCACGGATTATTTAACAGTTTGCGAACTGGAAAATGGTCCGTTGATAGATGATTGATGGTGATTTGCTCTTCTTTCAAATGGTGACTTTCCGTAGCTATGTTAAATTGCCAGAGGGTAACAGATGCTTCAAAGAAGGGCAAAAAAGAGGAAAAGTGGTGTGCTGTGATGACTGTGTCTGCCTGATATGTCCCGAATGCGTGAAAAAACATCAGAAAAATGAACTATCGTAACTATCATCAGCTAGAAGTGATGCACACGAACGCAGGACATTCAATGGTGCCACCTGTGTCGGCAAGTCGCTTGAGCCGTTGTGTTACCAAACATGTTTCAAGATTCTCAAGATTGTCCGGGTACTGAGTTCAGTCAGATTTAAGAAACGTTCTCTTAATTCAGTAGACCAAAATTCAATAAGAACCAGGGAAATCAGATTGATAAATTCTATGTTTTTGCCTGCATCAACAAAAAACCATCAAAGTCAGGATGTCTGTACGCTATCATCCCACAGTGGAGGACATGCGGAAAGAATCTGTCAGCCGTTCTGCCGACGGTCAGCGCATCTGAGTCATGGAGCTGGGGAGCACGGAGCAATGGAGGAGGTATCTGAATTATTCATAATTATACAATGTGGGGCCCCCAAGATAGCTAAGTTGGTTTATAACTCCAATTTCACTATGGTTTATGGTACTTATAATTATAGTTATGGGGGTTTATAAACCAACTTATAACTGGGGGGCCCCACATTGTAGTCATCCCCAAATAGATGGAATATGGTATATCATAGAAATTTGATGGTGATTTACTTAAACCGATCTATTTGAATTCTATTTGGGGATTACTATATTCTAAATTGTTATCTGAATGGATATCTGAATGGCTCCTATTGGTATCTGAATTGGTATCTAAATATGATCATCCAATATCAATATGGATAATTGCATGCAATAACTAACCATTGACAGTGTTTTTGCAGGTACTTGTTTCGGAACATTTTGTCTTCCTCTTTGGCACTAGTAAACATGTAGCATCTTAAGCTAGACACATGTACTTGCACAAGGCAATCAGCGAATCCACGAGAATGATGCTATAGCTCACCACTGTTTGGTAAACAGACCAACCAAACTTGCGATGGATGCACATTTGTTTTTTTCTTTGTTAAGCCTATTGCTCGCCGAACCGTCAATGGAAAACACATCTTGTGCCTTCACATGGCAAACTGGTCTCATGCGTCTTCAGCATGGTACATCGTGGGTTGATGGACACCCAGACATCGTCTAAGAAGCGCTCCCACTGCTGGCACGGTATATCACGATATGTTGACACAAAAAACGTTGGCAACTGACTTGTCAATTCATTCTGACGGATGCCTTGCCCATCTTGCCCTGGACATCACATATGTGACTGCAGGGCAAAAATGAGCTCTCAGGGCATCATTGAACGATCCAAATTTCAGTCTCCGCAACCTTCTTTGAAGTTGCGGGGAAAAAGAAACATATTAATATGGCTTTGCCTGAAAATTACGAGGACACCCCAAACATGTGGCGGTTGATCATCATATTTCCCATTGACTTATACGAGCTGTTTGGAGGCAACTCCATTTTTTTTTGGACTATCCCACGCGTCCACAGGCAAAATGCCACCAAGCAAGTTGTGGCATACCATGACCACTCAGCGGACATTGTTGAAGGGATCCAATCCCTGCGCAACTAATTACTCTCCGACATTCATATTAAACACTCCCAATATCAATTATAAAAGCCAGGGTTTAGTATGGGATGAAATCACATTGGGACCATACAATGAGTGTTTTTTTTGTTCGATTGGGGTATGAGATTCAATGGTAGGAGCTGACAAAGCGCTTAATCTGTTGGCTGATTCGGTTGTGTAGCATTGCCCGTCTCCACATCGTTGCCTCTGCGAAAGGGCCGGGCCAGATGGGGCAACTCCCAACATTAAACGGGAATCATTTTCCTCCATTTATCACCCCGGACTAAGGTCAATTTGGCTGGTTGAAGTAAAGAATCATTAATAATCATTTCGCTGAACTATGGAATCATCTATAATTACAAAAAACATGAAATAAATTCTAAAACACACACTTACTACAGTAGCTGACGGTTCTAACCCTCCTGAAAAAAAAAGTTTCATTGGGGGTCATCATCCAAAATAGGATGGGAAAAGAACAACGCCCCAAGATGTGAAACCAGCAATGAGTTTACTGCTCAAACTTAAGCCCTTCACTAGTACCCTATGGTCCATTTATAGATTTATGATAATTTACCTATTAAAAATAGTGATTTTAACCGTAAACGGTTAAATAACCAAAATGGTAAACCTAATACACCAAGGTTTACCCGGGAGAACTCCCAATCTGCTTGGTGGTTTGAACATGTTTGAACGGGCAGCAAGGAATGAAGCAGGCCCTGGATTTTTTTTTGAACTAGTTATGGTACCATGGTACTAATCTATAGTTATACTATGTTATACTTCATCATTATTGTACCATACTTACAATGTGGCCCCCCCCCCAGTTATAAGTTGGTTTATAAACCCCCATAACTATAGTTCTTTGCGTACCATAAACCATAGTGAAATTGGAGTTATAAACCAACTTAGCTATCTTGGGGGCCGGGGGCCCCACATTGTACCTTAATGTGGGTAACATAATGCCATGTTTATCATGCCCCCAGTCACCATTTTTATAGGTGGTATGTTTACCATTCCCAGTCATGGCTGGTAAAAATGACATTGTTTCATTGCCAATCTTAGATACCCTGCAAAAAAAAAACTTTGCTGGTGAACGTAGATATTCTCATTGATACCAAACGACTAGTTAGGATTAGTTTGTATCCATCCAGTCGATTGACCTAGTATAGACTAACATAACTATGGAAAATCACAATTTTTCATGGGTAAATCAACTATAGATGGGGTATTTTCAATAGCTATTTTGACATTACCAGAGGCTTAAAGACATTGTTTTACCCACGGCTTAGCATCCGCTGGTCATGCGAGGTGCATCCGCTGGAAACAGCCATGCAGCTTCTATGATTCCCATGTTGGATAACTACATAACAAGCCAAAAGGCAAAAGAAAAAACCATGATTCACCACTATGTTAGGAGGATTTTTGACTTTTCCAGATCTTTTTGGGGGTTACTGATAAAATTACGCTTCCACATTGAACCAGCTGGAACCCAACCATGCTTCACCACCCAACCTGCGTTGCCTGCGCCGGCCGACACTTCCACCTCAGCTGCTGAAACCCCCTGCATCATGAGATATTCATAAAACATCTGGTTGTTTAACATAGCCCATATGCTCCATGGTGCTGGATATTTATCAACATTTACCTTCAAAATCATCCAGTTTTGTAGGTAAATATACCATACATAGAGCATCTGGGGAGCTATAGAAGTCATGACCCATCGAAATCGATGATTTATGATTACAGTATAATTATATTACCAGTATTCCCTTCTGCAGGAGACCACCCTCATCCGGTGGAGACGAAGGAACACAGAAAATTTTGTTTGGCAAAATTTGGGATCAGAAAAAGGCGCGGATGTTGAAGCCATGAAAATTGGATAGCTTCCCCACTCATGAAGCACACTGATGACAATGGGGGATGTTGAAGCTAACCTAACATTAGCCATACCCAGATGGGAATCGGTGTGATGTCTTTCATATGAAACGCTATTGCCTTGCAGGCATCTGTCTGCCCATGTGCATCTGCTGAGCAAGGCTTCTCTGTGCGACTGTGCAAATTATACGTAGCCACCTTCTGGCAGTCCGCCAAGTCCGCATCATGCATGTAGAGAATGATGTGCCATGTACATTGCCAATCTTAGATACCCTGCAAAAAAATGATTAATTTGCTGGTTAGTAGATATTCCCGTTGATGCCAAAAGACTAAAGGATTAAAGTATCCATCTAAGATTGACCTAGGTATAGACTTGAATATCAAACATTCAACACCCATGTTTTTCGTCTAGTGAAGCGACACGAAGATTTGGTCTGATGTGATGAACCATTGAACATCCACCATGAGTTGATTGGCCATTCAAATCTCCAGTTCAGGGACTTTCCTGCTTATCATGTTCGAACATAGATGTCCTTTTCCCATTGGTTGGTTGATTTTCATAGAGGGGTTTGAAGGTTTACCCCTTTAACAACAGCTAAATGATGATAGATGATATACCAATCCGGCCCAAACCTATTTTTACCGAAAGGACATTATTGAAATTGCTATTATAACTATATATTTAGTTAATGGCTTTATACACCAACGAATCTCCAGTTCAGACAGGTTTCCTGCTTGTCATGTTCGAATATCTTTGATTACCACAATGTGGGGCCCCCCAGTTATAAGTTGGTTTATAAACCCCCATAACTATAGTTCTTTGCGTACCATAAACCATAGTGAAATTGGAGTTATGTGCACCAACTTAGCTATCGAAAACGGGGGCCCCACATTGCAGAGGCGAGTTGCCCGGCGCCATCCATACCGAGGGACTGCTTCAATATCAGGCTCCGGGTTCGGCGGGTTCGGAGGGTCCGGCGGGTCCACCTTCAACAGTAGTCTTCGTTGGAAATCAAAGATGCCAGCTACAATGTGGGGCCCCCAAGATAGCGTTCAGTTGCCTTATAAGTGGCTGAATTCTATGGTTTATAGTAGATATAACGAACTAGTTAATAGGGTTTATAAACCAATTTATAACTGGGGTGCACCACTTTGTATGATAGAAAATAAACCTAAACATATTCGAAAACCCTTCAGGAAACACACGTTTTTGGCCAAAAATGCCACAACAACTGGTTACTGGTCTACTCGGTTATGGAATGCCTTAAATTGCAAGAGGTTTCACCTACCTCTAATGTAGTGTCACATCCATGGGTACTCGGAATCTTCCATTGAGATCACTTTCTGTGTAATTTCGCGCCAAGGAACGGATTAATATTCGTCAACGCATTTGTTCCAAGCAGATCCAAGAGCCAATGAACCGAACACGATTCGGTATTAAAATCCAAGATCTTCAAATTGCAACTTCCATGGCATATATAATATATGTGAAGTTGAGTCTATATCATCCGAAAACAACTGAAACAGGTCCCTTTAAAAAAAAAAAACGAAAAACCAGTCCCTTCACAGCTTGAGGCCCTGTCCTGGCGTCTGATCCTTACCTTAGGCGGAGATTTGGTCGATTTATGAATATCCATACCTATGCCTATGCTCCATGGTGCTGGTATATTTACCTACAAAACTGGGTGATTTTTAGGGCAAATGTTGGCAAATGTTGGTCAATATTCCAGCACCATGGTTCGCATATGGGATAGGTGAGGTCGTTCAATATCATGATATTATATGAGGTATAGCCTTAGCTTCCAAACCCTACAAATTTGTAGGGCATAGACTGAAACCGTGGGTTTACCAGTGATTATGTTTGAACCCCTTGGTTCTATTGCAAGCTCGCTGAATTCAGCCTTACCGGTCAGGATTTCACATCTATCTATACATCAGTAGAGGAAGATCTGATTTGTACGGACGATTCAAGCCGCAAGCCGTGTGCAACGCCGTGCCCATGTCCGTGCCCATGGTTTTTTGAAGAATCCAAAGTTGGGTGGTAAACCTCGGGCACCCGCCATTTAAAACATGGTTTGGAAGCCCTTGGAACTGTTAAAAATTGGATATGGTTTTGCCTTCGTTGTGTTTGGGCTTGTGTTTGGGCGTCCACGACCCATGAACTGGATAGAGATGTGACATTCTTAGAGGAGCTGCAGGATGTAGAAACTATGAGAACGTCGGTGCACATTGTCGTGAATTTTGGTAACTCGAGCAACCATTGGTTTTGTCTTAAAGCCTTGGGTTTTAAGTGCCAGCATACGAATTTTAAGCGGGTTTGAAGGGTCAAGGTAAATACACTATATAATATTCGTTTAAAAAAACATCTTGGAGATGTATCTCGAGGCTTTGAAAACCACTGAGATTATTAGCACTACTTACACTGGCTATCAGTGGACATGATCTCCCACTCTTGATTCCTGGCAATGGTAGATAAAAACCCTGAAAAACACCAGAATGGATCCCCATCTTCTGCTACAATAGGTTTTTTTTAGTATACGTAGGCCGCGTAGGCTGTGATCTTGGAAGGAACATGACCAGACTGTTTTGTGGCCAAGGCACCACCTTGATCCTGTGCTTCTGTTCTTTCACTTCGGCCAAGTAGACCTGCTTCGGCCCAAGAAATTCCCTTTAAATCCCATTAACTCACCATGAGATTCCCTTCAAATCCCATTAACTCACAAATTCCCACTTTAAACCCTATGAAGTCGTCACCTTTTTTTCTCCACCCCTTTCGGTCTGACTATGCCTGGATCTCGCTTCCTAACTCCTCGGAGAGTGCGTCGCAAAGCGTGGAGACCTACACAGCTCCACGGAGAAAAACGGTCGATTTTACCAATCATGGGGATTTCATGGGGATTTCATGGGGTTCACATAGGATTTTATGGTCTTTTATGGGGATTTCAGAGGAATTTTCTATGGACTTTATGAGGATTTTAGAGGAATTTTATAGACTCTTCATAGGAATTTATGGACTTTTATGGTGATTTTAGAGGAATTTTATGGACTTGTATGGGGATTTTATGATGATTTTATGGGATTTTCATAGGATTTTATGGACTTTTATGGGGATTTTAGAGGAATTTTATGGACTTTTATGAGGATTTTAGAGGAATTTTATGGACCTTTATGGGGATTTTAGAGGAATTTTATGGACTTGTATGGGGATTTTATGGTAATTTTATGGGATTTTCATAGGATTTTATGGACTTTTATGGGGAATTTAGAGGAATTTTATGGACTTTTATGGGGATTTTAGAGGAATTTTATGGACTTTTATGGTGATTTTAGAGGAATTTTCTATGGACTTCTATGGGGATTTTATGGTGATTTTATGGGATTTTCATGGGATTTTATGGACAAAATCATGGAGATGTCATGCGATTTGAATGGGAATTTCCGGGGAGTTCACCGCCGGAGCCGAAAGTCATCGGTGATGACATGGCCGGGATCGGATTGAAAATTGCTGTTTGAAAATGGGTGTGCCCCCGAAAAAACCTATATTTTTAAGCTGGAAAATGGTGATTACCATCTGGCTATTTGTTACATAGCCATGGAAAGATCCAGCCATTTTTTAATAGGTAAACCATCTATTTCGATTAGGGCCATCGAAAAACCATGGCGAATTGTTAGTCATAACCAGAGGGTAAACATCAAGTAACTGGGATCGTTTGGGATACACTCTGGTAAAAATACAGAAAACTATGGGAAATCACCATTGTTTATGGAAAACTTACTATTTCTATGGCCATTTTCAATAGCAGACTGTTTGTTCACCAGAGGGTATCAATAACATATATAATTAGACATTATAAATTACTAGGGTCTGAGATATAGGGTACTGATATACTGTCGAATATATGACATCATAACAGATATACTCATTGCCAATCTTAGATAGCCTGCAAAAAATAGACCAAATTATTTGCTGGTGAACGTAGATATTCCCATACCAAAAGACTAGTTAGGATTAGTTTGTATCCATCTAAGATGAACCGATTAACCTAGTAGTGTATATTGCTAGATACAGACATATAAAGATTTAATGTCATGTGGACATGGACTTTTATGGTGATTTTATGGGATGTTCATGGGATTTTATGGACTCTTCATAGGAATTTATGGACTTTTATGGACTTGTATGTTTTATGGGGATTTTATGGGATGTTCATGGGATTTTATGGACAAAATCATGGACATGTCATGGGATTTTAACGGGAGGCGACACTTGGTGACTTGGTGAACGGTGCGAGCAATGAGCGTCGCATAGCAATGTTACGCATAGCAATTGGTCAATACCTTAAATATATTGGATGATTACTTAGTACTATATCATCCATTTATGGTTTTTCCATCTAAACATATATAAACAATCCATTTTTGGGTACCTCCATCTATGTAAACCCCCATATACCTACTTACAAGCCATGTATTGGGCTCGAGATATGTGACTGACGAAGAAAATCAATCCCAAGGCCCAGCGTTGGCCAAGGTGTGGCCACATCGTAGATAGCTAAGTCGGTTTTTGAACTCAACCATCAATGGGAATTCCAGGATCCTAAAATGGAGGTACGTTAGTACCATATAAGGCCATATTTTAGGGGGATATCCCCTTACATAGGCCTGAAAACTAGGCCTTGTATATGGTAGGTACATCCAATTTAGGATCCTGAAATTCCCATTGATATATTGGATGATCACTTGGTAATATATCTCTAAATATATTTGGTAAATATATCACTAATAAATCACTAAATAATATAATATTGGATGATACTTAGTACCCTCACCTTGATTTCCAATTTGTTACGCACCAATAGATGTGGAAAACCCACCAATTCTAGATCCTTTTCCTAGGGAAGCCATGATTTTTACTTTTTACACATCTATGTTGGTTTACCCTAGGGTAACTGGTAGATATATTACCCTCCGGTAAATTAACAGCTCGACCCTGGCAGTTGTCGGGGTTGGAAGACTGGTTTCCACTAAACATGGTTTATTTTCAGGGTCAAACTGTTAATTTACCAGAGTTCACGCGGAGCTCACACAGGGTTCAGGTTCACTGGGGGTTTCCTAAGTCATAGGGGTACCCCCAGTCATCATCCAGTTATAGATGGATGTTTCATATAATAAACCTTCCAGCGATAAAGGGCTTAGCCCCATTTATGGAAACCTCCATCTGGTCAATGGGTTTATAAACCAACACACATAACTTCGTCAATGGGAATTTCAGGATCCTAAACTGGAGGTACCTACCATATATAAGGCCTAGTTTTCAGGCCTATGTAAGTGAATATCACCACAATTCATATGGCCTGACTTATATGGTACGTTTACACGTTTACGTACCTCCAGGCCTGTTGGATCCTGAAGATCTCCCATTGATGGATTGGGGCCTCACCCTGTAGGGATTTAGAACAAAAAAGCAGCTGAAGAGTATCGTTTCCCTCCCTTATTTTAAAGGATGACTTAAATCTTCAAAGTCTTCACTCATGACCAAAGTTGACCCAGAAAAATATCAAAGTGAACTGTTGAGTACAAGAAATCATTGAAGTTGTCATTCGAGGATCTACATCCATTCGCAGGATGGGGATTTCAACATCCATCAAACTTGGGAAACAAATCCTCCAGCATTGATACAGAACATGGCTGGAAAGAATGACCCAGGAAAGACCATGGCGAGGTTTCAAGGATCAACATGGAGAGTTCAACTCTCAATATGATGCGGATTCTGGTCATATTTTATCATTAAATTTACAGGTTGGTAAATGGTCACTGTTTTTAGATATCACCCAACTGTTGGGGATATTAAAATTATTATCTCCAACAGATACTTGAAAGTGATGTGAAACAAATCCCCAACATGGGAGATTGACCAAACCCTGTTCAATGGATAGTGTGAAACACCTCTACAGATTGGCGATGTCCGTCCGAAAATGGGACAAATCATGGTCCAAGCTGGGGGCTGTACCCTCTGGTAAAAATACAAAAAAAATGGAAAATCATCATTTTTTCATGGGAAAACTCACTATTTCTATGGCCATGTTTGGCAATTTTCAGTAGCTTCTTGTATGTTTACCTGTTTACCAGAGGGTAGTTCTGCACCCAAGTTCCGCATCACAGCTGTGATGGACAAGACATTGATTGAAAGAACCCCGCAGTTTCACGGCATTTGTCGATGATGTCCCCATGAAAACTATTGCAGGCCTATCCTCATTTATTGCATGCTTTTTTTGCCCGGCTTTGGACGGGCATATCCTCATAGATAGATTTACTTATCTCTCCTAAAATTCCAAAAGCACTGACTTTTAATAAAACACCAAGTACTTGTCACTGCTAGCATGGCCCGTCAAAGCGCGTACATAACCCCCTAGAACAGCTGATCAACAACGGTTTGGTCACTGCTCATTGGAGGAGATAGGTTAAGATAGGCTAAAACCTATTAATATATATATATACACCTTTTGGTTATTTAACATAGCCATGGTTTTTCGATGGCCCTAATCGAAATAGATGGTTTACCGTTCTTAAAAATGGATGGATCTTTCCATGGCGAACTGTTAGCCATAACCAGATGGATCTGTGAAAGCCATGGCCGACCAAGGTTTTGACACATGACGCCATTTCTTGTTTGATGAAATCCCCAGAGGATGAGGGCCCCGTTGGTTGCCGCGTTCAGTTGCCTTATTTTTGTGGCTGAATTCTATAATTTATGGTAGATATAACGAACTAGTTAATGATGGTTATAATGGTTTATAACCAACAAACATCACTGGGAGGCCCCATTCTGCAGTAATGTTCCATTGCGTATTCCATTAGTCTCCCATCGTATGCAGTTGTATCCCCAGTTGAATGACGATTAAACCCAGATATGTTGTGTATATACTGCTGGTTATGTCATACATATTAGTTACCCTCTGGTAAACATACAGAAAACTATGGGAAATCACCATTTTTAATGGGAAAATCCACTATAAATGGTCATTTTCAATAGCTAACTGTTAGTTTACCAGAGGGTATAATATGGTTATGGGTCAAAACGCCGGTACTCTAGATACCATCAAATAGCTGGTCAATGGATGGAAAAATTCCCCAGTCATATTATGGCAAGGTTTTGACTGTTTTGACCCATCCCTATATCTGGTCATAACCCAGGTTCCTAGTCATATATCATATATATATATATAAACTGTAGTTATAGTTATATTTCATTCGGATATAAGCTGGTTATATCTACTTATACACGTCAATCACATCAAAAAACACCACAGATCTGCTCGTTTTCCCCCGGTATCTTGGCTTCCCAAGGCGCCTTTTCCATGGCATTTAGTGCCATACAGCCGCTGCATGTGACCAGCCCTCCACCAATGAAGCACAGCCCCAATCCTGATGGAAAAAACACGGGTTTTCCATTGAAATTTGATCTTGGTATCTGAGAAATTTCAAGGAAAACCAAGAACAATTGGATGGTTCATGATCATTTTCGCAAATTGACATTTTTGGGTATACCGTGGTATACCCCATTCTTGAAGAAGTCTGTTTTTTTTAATTCAAGTCAGTAGCTATTAACAACCCGAAAGCACCACCTGGGTTTGCCACTAGGGTACCGGGATCCCCCTCAAAATTGTCATTTCAATAGGAAAACACGCTGATAAACCATAGACTTTGGGCTTCTAAATGTTTAAATGTCGATCTGTTCCCAATTTTCTCATGACCAGATATGGAGGTTTCCGAAAAATTGAGGGACCAAATCATCCGAGCCATGGATGACCATTTGAGATTTTACAATGTGGAGCCCCCCAGTGATGTGAATGTTGGTTTAGATTCGCCCCCATAACAATAGTTATTTGCGTACCATAAACCATAGTTGTTGGAGTTATTTGCACCAACTTGGCTATCTTGGGGGCCCCACATTGTAGTATTAAAACCCATGCTCACTTGGGGATCCCGCATTTTGAGGAAACCCCCATATATTTCCCATGTGCCACCAGCTATAGCTGTATCTCCCGGCAATTTTAAGGACCGTCCTGTGGCCAAGGCAACCACGAAGACCATGGTGGCTTCATTGTTCAAAGTGAAGAAGCTCACTGAGAGAGTTGGATGGGTCGGGATTCGGGATGCAACAAAAGAATTACAAACACATCGAGTTGGATGGGTGGGACTCATGGGATTTCACTGGGATCAGCTGGCGATTTTATGGGAATATTTATGAGATGTGCTGGGGATTCCATGGGGTTTTATGGTGATTTACCAACATTCTTCAACAAAAGGAGATCTATGGAAAACAAGGGATGATTTATCCACGACTCAAACATGGCTAGCGGAACATGCCTTTTTTCGAAATGGAAATCTTGATGCTACAATCACGGGAGGGTAAAGTCAAATTCTCATTGCATTATATCGCATTATGTTGCTTTGATAATTCATTGTTTATTGACCTAGCAGCTCCAGCACGCAGCACGCGCAACGCTGAGTGCTAGCACGCAGGTTCGTCACGCAGTGGGTTTTTAGCATTGTGACAAAAAACATGTAAATGCATTTAACTAGATCCGAAAAAAAACATCCATACAAATTCTAGACCTTAAAGGGCTAGTAAATCGCAAGTTCGAAACGCATTGGGTTTTATCATCCTATTCATACCTCGGTGCATTTACTTTTCTGTTAAAAAAAACATCCGGTGACGTGCGAATATCTGCCTGACGTCCGGATGCATTTTGCGCTTCCCAAAAAAAACATCTGGGGTTTCCCCGTTTCCTCCCAAAGGGTAAATTCTTTCAGGGTGTTGAAAAAATCAACGCCACTTGGAGGTACTCGTGTGGCTCTCATGAATGTGATGAGTATCTCATGATATCTCATGCTTATCGTCACTCTAATGCATTTTTCCTATTCCAATAATATATAATAATATCATCCACTATCTAAATCAAGATAAACATATCTACTAGGATGCACACCGGGCAAAATGCATTGGAGTGAGTGCTGAGCACGCGAGTGCTGGCACACGAGTGCTGAGTGCCACCACGCGAGTGACGAAACAGCTAAGTTTATTGAGGATCGTAATTACTTGAATATAAATGCAATATTTGGAACAAACAAAATGGATTCCCGAAGCCTAGGCAACATGTTGCATGAATATTAGGGATATATTATCGCAACAAGAATATATGTTGATTTGCAAAAACAAATCAATTGACCAATACTTGTTCATAAACAAATGAGGAACACCTTGAAGGCAAAGAAACACCAAATTGGACTAACAAGTTTAGGTGAAATTTGTGGGCATCATGTTGTTTCTGCAGGGGAACTTGATGTCTAGTGCCAGTTGCCAAGAAACTCCAAGGAATCATATTTCTTCGGCAAGCTTGGACACGCTGGGAATCAGCAATGCGCGGAACCAAACAAATCCAACACCATGGCGACCCATTTCGGTATGTCCAACCAACAACGGGTATACCGTACCCTAATCTGCGGCGAAATCGAGACACATCACACTGAAACAACGGAGGTTTGAGGTTTCCAACATGTTCGAAACCATTTCAAACAGTTTCATGGCTAATCTTGGACAACCCGCAAAAAAAACAATAAATGAGTTATGGGAATCTTATCATTTATGGAAAAAAACATCATGAACAGTTTGTTTACATTCTGATAAATGATAACCAGTTTCATGTTAATATTGACATATCATCATTTGTGGGAGAAAAAAACACAACACTCATCTGCCCACCCAAGGTTTCCCACCCGATTCCCCCACACTTTGTGGTGCCTAAGGCCACCATGAGGACGACGCAGGTGAGAATAATGAGCGCGATGATGCTGATCATCCAAGTCATGGTGTATTTTCCTAACACAACATGCCGGCGAAAACGGGGTCGCTTCATCTTTTGACAAACCCCGGACACTGAAAACACCTTCAATCATCATAAATCGCCTGGTGAAGGGATGTTTTTGTACCCTGCATATTATATGTTTTGATCCAAAGCCATGTTGGATTTCTGTATGGTGAACGGCATGATATTGTTCGCAGGATTCCATCTTTTTGTTGGCAAAAAAACCCTGGTTGGGCACTACGATTTCGCCCACAAAAAGGGACGTCTAGTCTAACCCTGCCCGGCACCGAACCGGGATGGAAGCTTCAAAAAGTAACACGGCTCTAGGAAGGAACTGGGCAAAAAAGGAATTGTAGGCCTGAAGGCCTTGTGATGAGTTGCAAATTCTTTGGCACGGAGGCATGATCGAATGAAAGAAGCGCTGACTGAATGAACCAATGAAAAGATGAATGAACCAAGGAATGAATGTCTGAGCGAATTAAGGAATGAATGAATGCGTGAATGAGTCAGTGACTTGAGGGCCACGCTACTCCAACGTGGATTGCTCAGCAGAGTAACTTCAAAATGGACCCTGCTCAACGTCATTCAACATCAACTATAAATTTTCTGGGAGATCTGTTCGGGGTGGTGGGGATACCATTTTAGTAACTAGCAAATTGTTGCGGGTCAAAAGCTTGGTACCCTGACCCCAGCTGGGATTCATGTTCATCCCAGGAAAATGATAGGTTTTGGTTCATCCTCTTGTCACTTTGCTGTGGCTCCCTCAATGATTTCTGGCCGAATAATGATTCACCAAGTTGAAAATAGCTGAAGTTTCTGTTCATTTGGAGATACCTCCAGGTCATAACATTCAGCATCATTCCGGTGACGAAAAATGACGTGAGGTCATCACAATTCATCCAGAATTCATCAGTAACATAGACCCGGGCAAGCCGGCGGCGGAAGTTTCCCAAACATAAATGACCTATAGTTCAAAGACAACCTGTCCCGACCGTGTCCTTCCCTCGACACTCCACACCTCACACTGCACACTGCACTCTTCGCACTCCAAACTTCAAACTTCACACTCCACACTTCACACTCCACACTTCTCACTTCTCACTGCGCTCTTCGCACTCCAAACTTAGACTTCACACTCCACACTTCACACTTCTCACTGCTTCCTTCACATTCCAAACCTCACACTTCACACTTCACACTTCACAGTCCACACTTCTCACTTCGCACTTCACACTTCACACTCCACATTTCACACTTCTCACTTCTCACTGCTTCCTTCACACTCCAAACTTCACACTTCACAGTCCACACTTCTCACTTCGCACTTCACACTTCACACTTCACACTCCACATTTCACACTTCTCACTTCTCACTGCTTCCTTCACACTCCAAACTTCACACTTCTCACTTCGCACTTCACACTCCACACTTCACAGTCCACACTTCACACTTCTCACTTCTCACTGCTTCCTTCCCACTCCAAACTTCACACTCCAAACTTCACACTTCTCACTTCGCACTTCACACTCCACACTTCACACTTCACACTTCACACTGCGCTCTTCGCACTCCAAACTTAAACTTCACACTCCACACTCCACACTTCACACTTCACACTGCACACTTCACACTTCTCACTGCTTCCTTCACACTCCAAACCTCACACTTCACACTTCACACTGCGGTCTTCGCACTCCAAACTTAAACTTCACACTCCACACTCCACACTTCACACTTCACACTGCACACTTCACACTCCAAACCTCACACTTCACACTTCAAACTGCGCTCTTCGCACTCCAAACATAGACTTCACACTCCACACTTCACACTTCTCACTGCTTCCTTCACATTCCAAACCTCACACTTCACACTTCACACTGCGCTCTTCGCACTCCAAACTTAAACTTCACACTTCACATTCCACACTTCACACTTCACACTGCTTCCTTCACACTTCACGCTTCACACTGCACTCTTCACGCCCCACACTTCGCACTGCTCTAAATCTACGTGCAGCAAAAAACATTAGTGCCAAAATGGAGAAAATCTGCTAACAAATCCAGGTCGCAGCTTTCATGCAGCCACTCCAAGACGATTTCCGAGATCCAGCTGCAAAAGACAATAGTATTACGAATGCAGCCACAGCACGAAGCAACCTTGACGCAGCCATTACAATGCGATCTGCAGAGACTGATTTGCAAAACACAATAGAACTACGCGCAACGGCGTCGGAAATTGTAGCTCCAAAACCGGATCTCGACGCCAGAGCGAAAAAAGACGATTTTGAAGCACTTTTTAAAAGGATTTTTAGAAGGAAAATCACTAGCGCCAAAATGGAGAAAATCTGCTGACAAATCACTGTGGCAGCCTTCATGCAGCCACTCCAATACGATTTACGAGATCCAGCTGCAAAAGACAATAGTATTACCCAATGCAGCCACAGCACGAAGCAACCTTGACGCAGCCATTACAATGCGATCTGCAGAGACTGAGTTGCAAAACACAATAGAACTACGCGCAACGGCGTCGGAAATTGTAGCTCCAAAACCGGATCTCGACGCTAGAGCGAAAAAAAGACGATTTTGAAACACTTTTTAAAAGGATTTTTAGAAGGAAAATCACTAGCGCCAAAATGGAGAAAATCTCCTGACAAATCACTGTCGCAGCCTTCATGCAGCCACTCCAATACGATTTACGAGATCCAGCTGCAAAAGACAATAGTATTACGAATGCAACCACAGCACGAAGCAACCTTGACGCAGCCATTACAATGCGATCTGCAGAGACTGAGTTGCAAAACACAATAGAACTACGCGCAACGGCGTCGGAAATTGTCGCTCCAAAACCGGATCTCGACGCTAGAGCGAAAAAAAGACGATTTTGAAACACTTTTTAAAAGGATTTTTAGAAGGAAAATCACTAGCGCCAAAATGAAGAAAATCTGCTGACAAATCACTGTCGCAGCCTTCATGCAGCCACTCCAATACGATTTACGAAGTCCAGCTGCAAAAGACAATAGTATTACGCATGCAGCCAAAGCAGGAAGCAACCTTGCAATCCCATTTACATTGCGGGAAGGATCCTACAGTTGCAAATCACAATGGAATTCCATCGGCAACTCATCCACCAGCAACACTTGCAATCCCATTTACATTGCGGGAACGATCCTACAGTTGCAAATCACAATGGAATTCTGTCGACCACACATGCACGAAAAACAGTTGACACCCCATTTACAATGCGGAACCGATCCGAGAATGATCCGAGACCGATCCGAGCATGATCCGACCACACACGAGACCGTCTCGCACCCGTCGCACCGCAGAGGTAGATCATCGAGGTTCGGGGACGCACTTTGTATGGAAAAACATAGGGTTTCGTGCATCTGCTATCTCTCAAAAACGCATTTCGTGCGAGACTTCCTTCAAAGCTCCATCGGCAACTCATCCACCAGCACCACTTGCAATCCCATTTACAGTGAGGGAACGATCCTAGAGTTGCAAATCACAATGCAATTCCATCAGCAACTCATCCACCAGCACCACTTGCATCCCATTTACAATGCGGAAACGATCCTACAGTTGCAAATCACAATGGAATTCTGTCGACCACACATGCACGAAAAACAGTTGACACCCCATTTACAATGCGGAACCGATCCGAACATGATCCGAGCATGATCCGACCACACACGAGACCGTCTCGCACCCGTCGCACCGCAGAGGTAGATCATCGAGGTTCGGGGACGCACTTTGTATGGAAAAACATAGGCTTTCGTGCATCTGCTATCTCTCAAAAACGCATTTCGTGCGAGACTTCCTTCAAAACTCCATCGGCAACTCATCCACCAGCACCACTTGCAATCCCATTTGCATTGCGGGAACAATCAATGCCCTAACTAACTCTTTCTTTGACTAACCCTTTCCCTGACGAACTCTTTCTTTGCTAACTCTTTCTTTGACTACCTCATATATCCTGACTAACTCTTTCTTTGACTAACTCTTTCCCTGACTAACTCTTTCTTTGACTAACTCTTTCCCTCACTAACTCTTTCTTTGACTAACTCTTTCCCTGACTAACTCTTTCTTTGACTAACTCTTTCCCTGACTAACTGTTTCTTTGACTAACTCTTTCCCTCACTAACTCTTTCTTTGACTAACTCTTTGACTAACTGTTTCTTTGACTAACTCTTTCTTTGACTAACTCTTTCTTTCACTAACTCTTTCTTTGACTAACTCTTTTGACTAACTCTTTCTTTGACTAACTCTTTCCCTGACTAACTGTTTCTTTGACTAACTCTTTCTTTGACTAACTCTTTCCCTGACGAACTCTTTCTTTGCTAACTCTTTCTGTGACTAACTCTTTCCCTCACTAACTCTTTCTTTGACTAACTCTTTCCCTGACTAACTGTTTCTTTGACTAACTCTTTCTTTGACTAACTCTTTCCCTCACTAACTCTTTCTTTGACTAACTCTTTCCCTCACTAACTCTTTCTTTGACTAACTCTTTCCCTGACTAACTGTTTCTTTGACTAACTCTTTCCCTGACTAACTGTTTCTTTGACTAACTCTTTCTTTGACTAACTCTTTCCCTGGCTAACTGTTTCTTTGACTAACTCTTTCTTTGACTAACTCTTTCTTTGACTAACTTTCCCTGACTAACTATTTCTTTGACTAACTCTTTCTTTGACTATCTCTTTCTTTGACTAACTCTTTCCCTGACTAACTCTTTCCCTGACTAACTCTTTCTTTGACTAACTCTTTCCCTGACTAACTGTTTCTTTGACTAACTCTTTCTTTGACTAACTCTTTCCCTGACATTCTAAAAGTCCGTAACACGGAAGTTTCTCCCCCTAAACTTCCTTTGAAAAACACTTGGAGATTGGCATTCTCAAAGTTCCTCTGTCGGGACTTTGAGTCAACACCGTCCTCCGGATTCCTTGGCATCGATTCTTAATAAACCAGATCACTTGCCCAACCAGATCATTCCAGGAAATTCAAGATAGAACCGATATTTCACAAACTGGGCAATTACCTGGTTTTTCCCATGCCCTTCAACCTATGTTTGATCCCTGAAAATGCTGGATTTGTGATCATAATGTGATCATAATTAGCCTGAGATAAGCACCTATTTGGGCTGCTTCGGGCCTATTTTCTCATGAAAATTCCTGTTTCGTTTCTTTGAAACCGCTGCAATTTTGATATTGGACAAACTTGGTCGCTCAAAAAAAAAATCATGGTAGTCATGGTGGCATTCTTCCAACAAATCAACATCTCATAGGTACGGAATGGTCATTGGGATCAAACCATCACTGGTTGGTGGTGCTGGCTGTGCCCATCTTGAAAAATGATGGAGTGAAAGTCAATGGGTTTCGGATGACATCCCATATATGAAATGGAAAATAATCCAATCATGTTCCAAAGCACCAAGCAGTTATAATAAGTGTGCCATGGTCAAAACCTTATGGCTATGGTCTGATCCCTTATGGCTATGGACCATGAATGGACGACCATCCCCCACTCACCATTAAATTACCATTAAATCACCATTTAATCATCATTTGTGTTGGTGTTACTACTATCATCATTATCATTATTATAATGCTATATATTTAGTGTTATTATTACTACTATCATCCAATTAGTTTCCAACCTATATTGTTAATACTATACTACTATCATTATTACCCTCTGGTAAACTAACATAACTATGGAAAATCACCATTTTTTACTGGGGAAATCAACTATAAATGGCCATTCTCAATAGCTATGTTAAATTACCAGAGGGTATTATACTCTTAAAATTATAATTATATATATCCAGCCATATCCATCCCTCAGCCCTCCCGTTTTTCGCATGGCTCCATTGTTCTTCACGCAGGCATTCACCTCCTCCACGAACCTCTGCCAACCTGAGTGCAGTCAGAGCTGGGACGCAACAATAAATGACCTGCAGTCATCAGTAAGGAGTTAAGGAAGCACCATGTGCGACTAGGGCGTAGTATGTCTTTCAAGCCTTCTGCGCCTTCCTAATTGGGTATGGATCAATACCTATTAATACCATTTTTAGTGGGATGAACATCCATAAATCCCAGCTATTTTGATGTGAACTACAGGGGTACTATTGGTTTTGACACACTGCCAATTGTATTCAAGCCATTGGGGCCCGGGGACACGTGGGGAGAGGCAGTGAGTCAATTGATTTACAAGTCGTTTGAGTTGCAGTGAACCAGCAACCATTTTAGTGTTTGTTTTGTATTAGCCATCTACTTCTTGGGATACGAAAAACCCAATTTTGACCCAAATCCATGATATATCATATGTACATATAATATACATATATATATGTATATATATATATATCTATTAAATATGCAATTGTATACCTTAATATATATCCATATACTAGACGTAACATATATAGTTATACGTCTATATTCTATATTCTATATTATATATATTCTATATTGTACAATGAACATGATTTTCCACTATCAATATCAATTCCGGATTGTCCATCTACCATCGAGCTGGGGTAGCTCCATTGATGGACCCCCCCCATGTAAAAAAACCGATATGGAATGATATGGAGGTTTTCATAAATGGGGGTAATGGGGGTACCCCTAAATCATCCATTTTATTTTCGGATTTTCCATGAAATAAACCAACCAGCTACGGTGGGTGCAAGAAATCCTTCACCACCAAAAGGATGGTTGAAACCCTATAAATGATGGGATAAACCACCTATCAAGTGGTGCAGGATTTCGCAACCATCCACAGTATGGGGGATTCCCCCATGACTTTGGAACCCCGCATTGACCCATCAACCCCAACCGCCAAAAAAAAAACGAGCCACGCTCCGCATCAATGTCTTCCGGCGTCTCGGGACTGAAGGTCCAAGGCTCACAGCCCTCGGGAAGGCGGTTGAAGTGGGATTTCATGGTGATTTCAATTGATGTTCATGTTTTTCATGTTTACTAATGTTTACAACCATCCTATGAAATCTGGTAAAAATCTGGTAAACATTAGTAAACATAAAAATATGTTGGCCTGGGCCGGGAAAACAATCTGGTTGGTGGTTTCAACCATCTTCAAAAATATGAAAGCCAATGAGACTGATTATCCCATATATTATGGAAAATATAACATGCTTGAAACCACCAACCAGTTTAATATGTCTTGATATTCCCATAATTCATTCCCCTTCATGTTTAATGGGATGCTTATGGGGTTTGTAGAAAAAATACGATGATTACTGAAATTGTTTCCAACAAGCATGGGGATAATCTAATGGGAATTACCCTCTGGTTATGACTAACATAGCTATGGAAAATGGTCCATTTATAGATGATCAATATATATATATGATTATATATGATATATATATATATATATAATTATATTATATATATATGTATAATTATATATATATATATATTAAATGATTTACCTTTTGAACATGGTGCATGCCATAGCTACGTTAGATAACCACAGGGTAAGAATATCATAGTGATTTCAATGAGACACAATTCATTATACTTTTAAGTGTTCATATCATCGTGATACTAGATTTTGTGCCTCATGATAATCATTTTATATCATTTTATCATAAACAACATTAAGATTCATCATACTTACCAGTCATTCTAAGTATAATAATCACATTAAAAGTTTTGTTGCACTAAAACAATTACCATAGTATATAGGTGATGCCACTGCACATAGATTGCATAATTCATGGAAAACATGCATCCTTGTTTTCATAGTATAAGGTCTCCCCCAACATAGGACAAGCTCTTCGCTACTGTTGTATCAACCCGAAAATCTTTTTGTGGTAACACACGGGCCCACGGGCGGTTGTCACCTTGTGGAATAACAATGACATAAACACCATGTGAGAGACACGGGTGCACATCAGCATTTAATGACCCAACCTGGCATCCACCAAAAAAAAATCTATCCATTCACGGCTGTTTTTCATTGGTGATACCCGGGCTCGAGGGCTCCGCAACTCGAAAAGAATCAGGGCTCCTCATCAAACACATTTTCGGCAGTCTGGATTTGACCATCCCAATTCATCCAGTCCTGATAAAAAAAGATCTTAGCCCAGGCGCTACCGTCTCATGGAAGCGGAGGTCTGTGTCCATGGCGGGTGCAGTGTTGAGCCCTGCTCAGAAAGATGTTTTTTTTTCATAGGGCCAGATTTCTGGAGGATATGGGGGCCGCTGCGCTGTTTGTTGCAAGCTGATTTGAGCTGAAAGAGACGTGGCGCGGCGGCGGAAATTCTTCCACATTGGAATCATGCTGCAAGGCCTAAAAATCAGGACTTCTTGCGGACAGAACCACTCAAAGCATGTGTGGCGCATCAAACTTGGCACTTGCATGTCCCTATCATGCTGGTTTGCTTTCTAGCAGTGGTCGGATCTTGCCCAGTGCAGTGAAAGATGCCAGTTCTAGTGGCTTTTTGTCTTGATTTAATCTCAAGATGGCCCTGTTACCCTGGCTTTTGAAGATGCATATTGACTTTCCAAGTTTGCGTGTGTTTACCTTTTATATTATACACAAACGCGCGCACACACACACACACGCACACTCACACGCCTAAACATGGCTATTGTGGATACCCTACAAACAATTATTTCTCGGGAGGGCAGTATACAGGATACATATTATTGGATTCATATGGATTCATAGCTCAGCTAGGGCCTTGCCCATTGGTCATTGACCAAATTAATCAAGGTTCACCCAGCCAATGCCCAGGGTCGCAAGGATAAGGATGGTGACGATCGTGTGTGGAGAAGCTTTACATGGCAGTTCAGCATGTAAAGTAAACAAATCATCTTCAAAACAGGGGATTTCCGATCAGATTTATTTTCAAGAGGGTATGCTTCATATCCAAAAACCTGTGTTTCATCAGCAAAACCAGAAACAACATCGGGCCCCTAGCCGATGCGAACGGAGTTGCAAGCTGATACGACTGGAGGATATACTCCCTATCTCCCTTAAACTAATCATGAACCATCCCATAGCACATTCAAACCCTCCAGGTTTTCAGATTTTGCGCCAGTGCTAGCAGCCATCCGAGGGCAGCACAGCTGTACATGTGCTGCAGGTTGGCTCTATCTCCATGGAGATTAAAATTGTGCTCCTCTCCAGTCGTCAATGTGTTTCACACTTCCGCATCTCGTGCATTTTTTTTGCACAGCAGACATTTCAGAAAGGCAAGGTTTCTTCGACTTTCTGATTCACATCGAATTGATTCGAATTGTTTAAACGTTTTTTTGCGGCGGGCAAGGCTCTCTCAGTCGCAGTTGACGACTGGCAATGCCTCAGTGTCTTGAGTGTCTTGATGATTGGATCTTTCTCATCAATGGCCATTTCAGGTACCTAAATTGGAGGTACCTACCATATATAAGTCCTATATAAGGCCTATGTAAGAGAATATCCCCACAAAATATGGCCTTATATGGTACTAACGTACCTCCATTTTAGGATCCTGGATTTCCCATTGATTCTAGCCTCACTGGGTTGGTTTACCGGAAAACTATGAGAAACCACAAGGTGGGCCGGTGGGCTGGTGGGCCCTCCAGTGATGTTCGTTGGTTTATAAACCTCATGAACTCCTTCGTTATTTCATTGCCATACACATTGTCAATCTTAGATACCCTGCAAAAGATGAAAAAATCTTAGCTGGTGAACGTAGATCTTCCTATTTGTAGCAAAAGATTAAAGGATTAGTTTCTACCCATCCAGTCGGTTGACCTAGTACACCGTTTCAATGGCCATTTCAGGATCCTAAATTGGAGGTACCTACCATATATAAGACCTATGTAAGGGGATATACCTACAAAATATGGCCTTATATGGTACAGTACCTCCAATTTAGGATCCCGAAATTCCCATTGATGGTTGAGTTCAAAAACCGACTTAGCTATCTACGATGTGGCCACACCTTGGCCAACGCTGGGCCTTGGGATTGATTTTCTTCGTCAGTCACATATCTCGAGCCCAACACATGGCTTGTAAGTAGGTAAATGGGGGTTTACATAGATGGAGGTACCCAAAAATGGATGGTTTATATATGTTTAGATGGAAAAACCACAAATGGATGATGACTGGGGGTACCACCGTTTCAGGAAACTTCCTAACATAAAACCATAGTTATAGGGATTATCTCCGAACTTATGAAGGTTACCAGTTATAGCCATGTGTATCCATTTACATTGCCAATCTTAGATAGCCTTCAAATAAATAAATTCTTAGCTGGTGGCTGGTGAACTTAGATATGCTTTTCCCATTGATACCAAAAGACTAACGGATTCTGGTTGGTGGTTTCACCCCCTCTGAAAAATATTAGTCAGTTGGGGTTACTATTCTCAATATATGGAAAAATAAAAACTGTTCCAAACCACCAACCAATAGTTTAGTTATGTTCATAAATCATTATAATCCCCACTAATTAGTTCGTTCTATCTACCATAAACCATAGTTAATCGACATTTCCAAACCACCCACCAGGATTTTTAAAGATGATTAAAGTATCCATCCAGTCGATTGACATAGATTCCCAGCCGCATCCAAGCGGCAAAGGAATCCCCCAAAAAACGATTTTTTGAGCGGACCTGGAATTCCTGGAATTTCTGAGGCTCCACACATTTTTGTTTTCAAATTGGAAAGCACTGTTTTTGCACAGGAACGTCACCAAGAAATAGACATCTAGACGTCAATGTAGACGTTTCCAATGTTTTTCATTATCATTGCCAATCTGCCAGATAGCCTGCAAAAAAATGCAAATTCTTTGCTGGTGAACGTATATAGTCCCATTGATACCAAAAGACTAGTTAGGATTAAAGTATCCATCTAAGATTGACCTAGTATAGACTAACATAACTATGGAAAATCAGCATTTTGAATGGGAAAACTCACTATAAATGGCCATTTTCAATAGCTATGATTGACCTAGTTATCATGTTGGCCACTCCAGTAGTGTTTCACCATCTCAAAATCAGCCTCCAATTTTGTGGCGGCAAGGT
Source organism: Cladocopium goreaui (assembly GCA_947184155.2). NCBI lineage: Eukaryota > Dinophyceae > Suessiales > Symbiodiniaceae > Cladocopium > Cladocopium goreaui. The sequence goes on along the minus strand of CAMXCT020001565.1, from coordinate 26,547 downwards.
ACTTGCACAGCACCACGCTGAGCTGCTTCCAGCCACCACAAGCCCAAGACGCGAACCGGGCCACCGCCCACTGCAATGGCGTAATGACCTTCGTCCTGGCGAGGGTTGGGCATCACTCCATGCAAAACCAACATTGGGGGTTATCCACAGCATTCCCCTGCGGAAGATGCATGGAAGCCTGCAGGAAATGATGGGGAAAGAATCTCTGAATTATACCATCCTGGAAACACGTTTCAATATATATATATACTGTTTTAGTGGTGGAATAATCATTCAGAGATTTGAAACCAACAAGCAGAATAGTGCTGTCTCACATTGGTTACTGGTGCCTTTCCTGACATCTTTGATCAGACCTGGCCTTTCCCGGCATCTTTCAGAGGCCAAAGTGCAACAAACCGTGAAATGATTCCAATGAATGGCTGGTTGGTGGTACACCTACCCCTCTGAAAAATATGACTTCGTCGGTTGGGATGATGAAATTCCCAACTCAATGGAAAAACATAAAATTCCATGGTTCCAGTCACCACCAACCAGTTATGCTCCTCGATGTTTGAGCTGCATGTCCATGAGTTGAATTTTCACTTTCGCTGCTTGTATCGACATGTTTGCCTAGGCAAAGTTTTTTCCATTCATTACTCCTGACAGGTCCACATGTGGGATCCCCCAAACAGTAGCTTTTGACGTCTTGTGAATGCTATTTCAATTATTCCCACTAAAAGAATTTACTTTGGAATTGTTCAGGTCCCATTTTGAGATTACTGCAGAGCCAAGCATCTTTCAGGGACTCTTGCCTCAGAAAAGACTTGAGGGTCTCTGCTTGAAATTCAAGCAGGGCGTCTCTGTCCGATCATTTCCAATAGACAGAGATAGATGACTAGCTTGATCATTGCAAATCTGTCTTGATCATTTCAATTTTCAAAACGGCTTCATCAATCTTCATCATCTTACTGGTGCTTAGCAGGGAATGAGGGAATGATCCATAATCACTAGTAATAATCATCCCAGCAACCCCCAGCAACCCATCCATTCCCTACTAAGCACCAGTAAGTCATCCAATAGATCTTCAATCTCATGGAAAATCTATCATTCAGACAGCAGGTTTGTTTTCCCAGCGAAAAAAACCTCGATGGAGATTTTCCAGCCATCCACAAGCAACTTCTGGGGTCATTTCATAGCCAATCTGCCAGATAGCCTGCAAAAAATGACAAATTCTTAGCTGGTGAACGTAGATATTCCCATACCAAAAGACTAGTTAGGATTACCCGGCCTGGTAAACATACAAAAAACTATGGAAAGTTTTGATGGGAAAATCCACTATTTCAATGGGTATCCATCCAGTCGATTGACCATTATTGATGCTGCGGTCGTTTCAGGTTGCTACAGTTTACATCCAGATATGCTGGACAAAGCCCTTGTAGGGTACGCCTTGGCCACGCCTTAAAGCCGAAAGATGTCACGCGACTGGCGCATGGCTTCACCAAATTGTTTAAGTTGGTATAGTCCCAAATGCGCAGGCAATAAGCCAAGAGTTTGATGATTGCCTTACACAGTTTATCAGTGGCATCTCCAGCACCAATTCTTTTTGTCAGAGGGCATAGACATAGTTTGTGCCCAGCCAAAGTGGATTTGTTTTTCTTGAAAGTGATTCAACTTAAAATCCAACCATACTACCAGGTCAGCGTTTTCGCGGTGACACGTCCACCACCCTTTTTTATCTGCCGGTGTTCCGAAATGCTGCTAAGGTGCGGTGACAAAACCACACCTTCCTACCGGCCGGGATGGCTGCGTGTAACAAACGGCGATGGGCCCCAATGCTACACATTTTCATGGGGTCATATCCCAGAAGGCGAAGCTCCCCAAACAGTAGCGCTAAGTTGACGCACATTTGCCGGTAAAAACACTGGGGTTGATTGCGGGATATATATAATATAGTTAGTAGACTTAATGGAATCATTAAAACTATCAAACTACTAATTTTCATTAATGTTCCATATTAGTTGATGATATGTCCACCTATTTACACTATAGTTAACGGCTTTATAAACTGGTTGGTGGTTTCAACCTACCCCTCTGAAAAATGATGGAGTTCGTCAATGGGAAGGATTATCCCATATATGAAATGGACAATAAAATTCATGTTTGAAACCACCACCAGTGATTATTAACAATTATTAATTAACCATCATTTATAAAATCTATGTCCACCAACGTTCACATCACCGGGGCATCATCTAATCGTCGGTGGATCAACGGACGGATGGTCCGATGGGTTTTTCGTAGCTCTCTTTTCGACGCCATAAAAGGGGTTTCTTACGACAGACTGAAGCTGCCGTAAAAGATGGTTAATGCTGATTTAATAGGTAAATTAATGATGGTTAATGATGGTTAATGATGATTAATACCACCTATTGCCACCTGATGGTTATTAATGGTGTGATGAATTCCAACTGATGGTTTCTAATCATTGCCAATCAGCCAGATAGCCTGCAAAAAATGAAACTCTTAGCTGGTGAACGTAGATATTCCCGTTGATACCAAAAGACTAGTTAGGATTAAAGTATCCATCAAAGATTGATCTAGTTATGTCATGGGGGATCCCCAGTCATCACCATGGCTTGAACTACTGAAATTTTCCCAACATCTACAAAAATCGTCGAATGACTTGGAGGATTTTGGGGGTATCCCCCCATTTTAGGAAAGCTCCAAATGAATCAATTCATAGCCAAAGGATGTCAAGGGCAGGAATTGGCACAAACAGGCAGGTATCTGTGGCTGGACAACTGGAAGTACCTGTCAGCCCCGATTTAGCTGTTGAGGTCTCTCAAGAATTTGAGATGATTTCCGGGTCCGGTTACACCATAAAATTGACTACAGGATGGGGCCCCCGTTGGATAGCGTTCAGTTGCTTTATAAAGTGGCTGAATTCTATGTTTTATGGTAGATATAACGAACTAGTTTTCATGGTGGTTACAATCCCATATGCTCCATGGTGCTGGTATATTTACCTACAAAACTGGGTGATTTTGGGCAAGGGCACATGTTGGCAAATGTTGGTCAATATTCCAGCACCATGGTTCGCATATGGGAATGGTTTATGGTAGATATAATGGTTTAGTGGCTTAACACTGGTTTATGGTAGATATAACTATAGTTAATGGGGATTATAATGGTTTATAAACCAACGTAAACATCACTGACCTGCCCCATCCTTGACGATGACCGCAACCAAGCTTCGTTGCCCCATCGCTCTTGATCCCACCCTTGTTGGTTGACCTCAAAATGCGCTCAACTGACTGCGAGTGGGGAAAACCACTCTGTCAGAACTTGCTTTGGAACATCTGCTGATGTTGGGGGTTGAATATTTGAGGATCCTTGAGATCCAAAAACAAGACTACAATAGACTACACTGACTACACTATATGGATCCATATAAACAAGACTACACTATGGATCCATATAATATCCATATAGAAAGCCCAAAAAGAAATTTGTGAATCGTTGTTTGCACGTTGTGATATCCCAGTGAATGTGATGTGAGGTGATAATATTTTTTTGTGTAGACTGTGTAGACTGTGTAGACCCGATAATACCCGTTTGGTGAGCAATTGCACTCTACATTCACAGCCCATGTGAAATATATCTTAAATATGTGTTGAATTATAGAAATTATATGTTAAATATATCTTAAATACATGTTAAACAGATGATTAATACATGCTAAATATATGTCAAAAGCATTCAACAGCTATCTTCGGCATATGTTTTAAGATGCTGACTCACGTTGCATTTTCGATGTTTTTCCACATGTGACACTTCCCAGGGCCCAATGAGTAGCATTTTCAATGTCAAGCTTTGGCATCGCATTGACTGATGGCTTTACAATGCTTTACATTTTCACACAGAATCGTCAAGAAATTTGAAAATGTCTAGATTCCATCTGGTTTACATTCCAGATGGAATCCAAATGGAATCGCTTTCCAATGGTTTACAATGCTTTTCTGCAGGATTCCATCTGGAAAACCCAATGGGATATCTCCCACGTCTAATCCAAAATGATGTCTTACGTCCAGGCATTCCAATATCGGTCACGTGACGTGACGTTCACCGTGGTGTTCCCCAATCTCGAAACTGAAGTATGAAAATGGCCATTGAAATAGTGGATTTACCCATTGAAAATTGTGATGTTCCATAGTTTTCTGTATGTTTACCAGAGGGTATTTCCCCAAGTATGACCAAATGGCACTGGGGAAATCATCCCCAGTGCCATGGAGAATGGGATGATTTCACCCACTAGTGAGATCGCCAGCAAGTCACCAAGCGCAGCCTTGCACCTTCGCCTCAGATTCTCAGATGGGTGGGTCATGATGGGCGGGTGCCATGTCACGATCTCGGCCGCAAGGCAAAGATTAAGGGTATTGACATGTATAGTAATCATCTATAATCAATCTATAACCAACCCTGTCTAACCATCATGTAAATAATGTGAATACATGTGAATACGATCCTCAATTGATAATACATGTGAATAATCCATCTATGATCACCCCTCTATAGGATTTATGGATGGTTATTGACGTTTGCTAGGGGCCTGTAGTACTGTAGCTTGCTGTCTGCTCCCAGTTGATGGCTTGTTCCTTCACGTTTGGATGGCGTGAACAAAAGAAGGATCTGTGCGAGTCAATCCGCTGTTGCTTCTTTGGCCAGGCGATGTATATATATATACAATAATAATTTTACATATGTATTGCCTACCATATATAATTATCATAGTACGTTATAATATATATATATAATTACATGTATATGTATATGATTGTATATGATACATTATCTAACCATCCTATACCATCCTAATCGGTCAAATAACCCGTGAGTGTTTTCAGCGAAACATCGATAGTTTCCACTTCTTGGTACAGGCCCAGAACGATCATCTCACACACTTTGGGACATGTCGAACATGCCCATATTTTCTGGTTGGTGCTTTTAACCATCTTGAAAAAGAAGTAGTCAGCTGGGATGATTATGCCCAATTTATGGAAAAAATAAAACATGTTCCAGTCACCACCAACCAGTTTTAATTGCTGAACTCACAAACTCCAGCAGCACATCTTCGCCCATGTACGCAGATCCAGGGTGATTCGGCTGCGGTCACTTCTTTGTCCATTCTGGCCGTTTACGAGTCAGGACTCTGAAAGTGCATGAAAGGCAGTTGTGACCAACACAACCAGTCGCCATATGGTGCCCTGGCAAAATATGTCGAACATCCAAGTTTCATTGCCAATCTTAGATAGCCTGCGAAAAAATAAATTCTTTGCTGGTTGGTAGATAGTCCCATTGATACCAAAAGACTAAAGGATTAAAGTATCCATCTAAGATTAACCTAGTTTCTTTTGACTCATACCCAACATGTTGTTCTTGAAGGGACAACATGTAAATCCAAATCAGGAAAGCTGACTCAGAGCGAACAAAAGCCCTTTTGGTGCACATCGACCTGCGAGCCTTTCAAAAAACACCTAAAACCCATCAAGACATACCCTCTGGTAACCTAACATAACTATGGAAAATCACCATTTTTCGTGGGTAAATCAACTATTCCTATGGCCATTTTTAATAGCAAACTGTTACTAATTACCAGAGGGTATCAGGATTTGATTCAACTGGTACCCACAGACAGACTGGTCGATCGAAGTTTTTTCATTTCTTGGATCTTCTCTAAGGATTGACTTCGGGAAAAGCACTGCCCCGCCTTGTCATAAGGGAGATTACCTTGGCCAATCCCACGATCAAAAACCCGAACATATGACAATCAGTGGGGAGCATTCTTCATTATCCCAGGAAAGCAATGAGGTACCCTCTGGTAAATAAACATAGACCCTGAAAATAACACATGTTTAATGGAAATTAATCTTCCAACCCCTATCTGCCAGGGTCTATGTTAATTTACTGGAGGGTAAGTATAGCTGAAGTCATGAAATCAGCTCTACTGGCAAAGGTGTTCAAGCTGTTGGCAGCCAGAGAAATTATGGGCCAAGATTGGTGCAGTACTTGTGCACTCCGAGAAATGAATAGACATGACCAACAAAAAACAGATTTCCAAGTCTGAAACAACCAATATGTTCAGCCTGGTTTGTGGTTTCAAATATTTTGGTGAAGTTTTCCTCCTGTGACTTCGCACCAACTGACTTTATGATTCAGGACATCTTTGGCCTGGTTTACCATGGTTTCCCTACGTCACAAGCTTGAAACCCATTGAAACCCTCGATACACATCGGCATCACAATCAAAGACATGTGGAAAACCCCATGGTTTCCCTAGGAATATGATCTGCACACGGTGGGTGTTCCACATTGAACTGTTAGTTTATGGGAGGATCAATCTGAAGGTTGAGTTGTTGAACGTCATGTACCCTCTGGTAAACTAACATAGTGGATTTACCCATTAAAAATGGTGATTTTCATTGATTTTCCATAGTTATGTGATGTTATGTTAGTTTACCAGAGGGTATGTTATAAATCTCTGGATCTATCCTCAAGCTGGCGCAAGCGTCCTGTGACCGGTCATTCAAGCGTCAACCAGCGTTGGGATCAACTAGGCATGTGATTTCTCACTCTTGTTCTTGCTGTTTTTCTGGTTGGTGGTTTTTCGCCTACCCCTCTGAAAAATGATGGACTTCGTCAGTTGGGAATTTCATCAATTCCCAATATGATGGGAAAGTCATTCAAAATTCCTTGGTTCCAAACCACCAACCTGTTTTTGTTTTACTGAATTCCCAGCTTTTCTTGTTGGTAGACTAAGACAAAGCGTTGCGTACATTTTAACGATCATTTCCAAGAATTTATGCACTACGTAGCAGATTCTGAACCCGAAACAGTCACAACCACGTCTTTCTCCGTAGAATGTGGGGCCCCCCTTCGATAGCTAAGTTGGTGCACATAACTCCAATAACTATGGTTTATGGTACGCAAATAACTATAGTTATGGGGGTTTATAAACCAACTTATACTGGGGGGCCCCACATTGTATCTCCAGATCAATGCATATCATTGGTGAATGTTGATGATGTCTCCCCATCATTGAATCCTGTTTCTGGCTGCAACAAAAATCTCCATTTTGCCATCAAACTGCCATCGGATGTACCCTCCTGTAAACAACAATAGATGTGGAAAACCCACCAATTCTAGATCCTTTTCCTAGGGAAGCCATGGTTTTTCCACATCTATGTTGGTTTACCCTAGGGTAACTGATAGATATATTACCCTCTGCTATATAAACATAGACCCTTTCAGATAGGGGTTGGAAGACTAGTTTCCATTAAAAGATTGTGATTTTCAGGGACAAACTGTTAATTTGCAAGGGGGAATATATATATATATACATACACTGGTTGGTGGTTTTAACCATCTTGAAAAATATTAGTCAATGGGAAGGATTATCCCATATATTATGGAAAAAATGTTTGAAACCACCAACCAGTATAAATAAATATATATATATATATAATATATTATTACTATATACAATGTGTAATTTTGTATAATCCTGTTGAACTTATCATGTACTGGTCACGCTGTTGAGACGTTGATCCCGACTTCTTTCTTTCGACCAACCATGGGTGTTTTTGCTTGGGTCTACCCTCCAATCATTGATTTTGTTCGATGATCTTAGTACTTTTCCACAGATTCAATGGGTACCCACCCCATAGAACAAACAAAAAAATGATCTGAACAATGATTCAATGGCCGATTTTCCAAAGATTTTATTCGTTTTTCATAGTTGAAACACATCTTGTAAAAGGACGCCAGAGTGGCACCTTCCGAGTTGCCATAGACGTGAGGCAGCTCCGTGACCTGCGGTCTAGGCATCTCCATTTCCGGACCCAGCTGCAGCTCGACGGACAGCAGCTGCATCACCGCGTCGATGGGAGCGAAGATGCGCAACGAGGAGGCCGTGTCCTGCAACGAATGCGGGGCCCCCGGAAATTCGATATGGTGCATGCGTGCGTTTATATATAACTCCAATTTCAATGTGGTTGATGATACACAAATAACGAACTAGTATTCATGCAATGTGGGGCCCCCGTTGGATAGCGTTCAGTTGCCTTATTTTAGTGGCTGAATTCTATGGTTTATAGTAGATATATGTAGATATAGCTATATTATTTATGGGGTTTATAAATCATCAGACATACCCTCTGGTAAATTAACATAGACCCTGGCAGTTGTCGGGGTTGGAAGACTAGTTGCCATTAAAAATGGGTGATTTTCAGGTGAGATCTCAACGGCTCCACTGCAGTTGTGTTTCAACGCATCGAGTCTTAGATGCTCAATGCTGATGCGCATCATGGGGATTTCACCACAAAACAAAGTGGTTTTGAACCGGGAAAGCCATGGTTTTCCTATCCCATAGGATCCATGTATGGTATATTGCTAACATTTGGGATATATTGATGGTAAATGTTACCACATATAGCATACATGGATCCTATGGGTATAGAACATCAACTACAAATCCCGGATTAGCTCACCATGGTGCTGGTATATAAAAACCTACAAAACTGGCTGATTTTTGACAAGGGCAAATGTTGGTGTGCATATTCCAGCACCATGGTTCGCTAATCTGGGAATGGTTTCAACAGTTCCAACGCATCAAAAAAACGTTTTACATTTTTTAAATGGAGATTTAACGAGGTTAACCACACTTTTTATATGGGAATAACATCAATATATCAACACGATCAATGACATATGTATGTATAATTAAACATAATTATATATATATACACTAAACATATACTTAAATCAACCGATGATGGGATGGAATGACTGGAATGATTTAGATGACAAGTCCAAAACAGAACACCATGAGGGTTTCATGCTTTAAGACATGGGAATGTAAGATTGTCTGAGTTGTGTTAACATCAACCGATAAGACAATGACTTTTTCTTATCGTATATCAAACATGATGGACTTGAGCATATTTCGGGCATGGGAAAAGATTGACTAGAAAAAAGACCGGTAACTCACATGGATTTCACCATCAAGCACTGGGATTTAACGTGATTCAACCTTTACAAATGCTGAAACATTCAAAATGGGAGATTTCACTGTTACGGATGGTGGATGAAGCATCATGTGAGCTTGTTGAACATGGTCTGTACGGCCCACCATGTTTATAACAACATAAAACAACTAAACATGATGATGCAACCAAGTATAAAACCCAAGCTTAAACAGGGTCAGCAAGAAGAATTTTTGGTCCCCTGATGCACTTCGTGCAGAAGTAGAAGTCATTGGTGTCGACGAAACTTGGGTACCGCGCATAGCGGATCATACTGGTATATATATATATAAGATTATATGTATATGTATATGTATATGTACATATCTATATATATATATGTATATGTACATATATATATGTAATTATATGTATATATATATGTATATATATATGTATATATATATACATACTATAGATATATTATAGATATATTATAGTTGATACTAAAGACACCTCAGATTTGCACTTTAGTTTTGACTTTCATCAATACCCAAAACGGCTTTATCCCAAGATTGATTAATCCAGCGCCGACGGCGTTCCACACCAAGATTCATATTGAGTCTGCTGCAATGCAACCTGAGCCCATGGAGATGATCGAGACCGAAACAGTGGATGTTTTCATGGATTAAAACGGTGCAATTTGCCACAGAAATGCTAAGATTTTCCACTCTTTATAGGGATATCTATATATATTATATATATTAAATTATATATTATATATATTATATTATATATTATACATATATATAATATATATATTATATATATATTATACATTAAGAATGATCAAGACATATCCATCCAGTTGGTGACATCATCACTGTTTTTCACCACCGAAGTCTCTTCAACGTGTCAAGGTGCGATCACGGTGCCCAGGGCCTTTCCTGCTTTGGCGCGTTGCGCAGCAGAGATGGCCATGCGATCCGAGTTCATGCCCACCTGGCCACACTGGACGTGATCCAATGGATTCCACGAGCGAATTTCAATATCTGGTTGGTGGTGACTTAACCATCTTGAAACATATTAGTTAGTCAATCCCAGATTAGCTCACCATGGTGCTGGTATATTTACCTACAAAACTGGGTGATTTTGTTCGGGCAAATGTTGGTAAATATTCCAGCACCATGGAGCATATGGGAATGGGAAGGATTATCCCATATTATCAAAGGAAGTTTAGGGGGAGAAACTTCCGTGTTACGGACTTTTAGAATGTCAGGGAAAGAGTTAGTCAAAGAAAGAGTTAGTGAGGGAAAGAGTTAGTCAAAGAAAGAGTTAGCGAGGGAAAGAGTTAGTCAAAGAAAGAGTTAGCAAAGAAACAGTTAGTCAGGGAAAGAGTTAGTCAAAAAAAGAGTTAGTGAGGGAAAGAGTTAGTCAAAGAAATAGTTAGTGAGGGAAAGAGTTAGTCAAAGAAAGAGTTAGTGAGGGAAAGAGTTAGTCAAAGAAAGAGTTCGTCAGGGAAAGAGTTAGTCAAAGAAAGAGTTAGTGAGGGAAAGAGTTAGTCAAAGAAAGAGATAGTGAGGGAAAGAGTTAGTCAAAGAAAGGGTTAGCAAAGAAACAGTTAGTCAGGGAAAGAGTTAGTCAAAGAAAGAGTTAGTGAGGGAAAGAGTTAGCAAAGAAAGAGTTCGTCAGGGAAAGAGTTAGTCAAAGAAAGAGTTCGTCAAAGAAAGAGTGAGTGAGGGAAAGAGTTAGTCAAAGAAAGAGTTAGCAAAGAAACAGTTAGTCAGGGAAAGAGTTAGTCAAAGAAAGAGTAAGTGAGGGAAAGAGTTAGTCAAAGAAAGAGTTAGTGAGGGAAAGAGTTAGTCAAAGAAAGAGTTAGTGAGGGAAAGAGTTAGTCAAAGAAAGAGTTAGTGAGGGAAAGAGTTAGTCAAAGAAAGAGTTGCCAAAGAAACAGTTAGTCAGGGAAAGAGTTAGTCAAAGAAAGAGTTAGTGAGGGAAAGAGTTAGTCAAAGAAAGAGTTAGTCAAAGAAGAGTTAGTCAAAGAAAGAGTTAGTGAGGGAAACAGTTAGTCAGGGAAAGAGTTAGTCAAAGAAAGAGTTAGTGAGGGAGTTAGTCAGGGAAAGAGTTAGTCAAAGAAAGAGTTAGTGAGGGAAAGAGTTAGTGAGGGAAAGAGTTAGTCAAAGAAAGAGTTAGTCAAAGAAAGAGTTAGTGAGGGAAAGAGTTGCCGATGGAGTTTTGGAGGAGTTGCCGATGGAGTTTTGGAGGAAGTCTCGCACGAAATGCGTTTTTGAGAGATAGCAGATGCACGAACCCCTATGTTTTTCCATACAAAGTCCGTCCCCGAACCTCGATGATCTACCTCTGCGGTGCGACGGGTGCGAGACGGTCTCGTGTGTGGTCGGATCATTCTCGGATATTCTCGGATCATTCTCGGATCGGTTCCGCATTGTAAAATGGGGTTTCAACTGTTTTTCGTGCATGTGCGGTCGACAGAATTCCATTGTGATTTGCAACTGTAGGATCGTTCCCGCAATGTAAATGGGGTTGCAAGTGGTGCTGGTCGATGAGTTGCCGATGGAATTCCATTGTGATTTGCAACTCTAGGATCGTTCCCTCACTGTAAATGGGATTGCAAGTGGTGCTGGTGGAGGAGTTGCCGATGGAGTTTTGCAGGAAGTCTCGCACGAAATGCGTTTTTGAGAGATAGCAGATGCACGAAAGCCTATGTTTTTCCATACAAAGTCCGTCCCCGAACGTCGATGATCTACCTCTGCGGTGCGACGGGTGCGAGACGGTCTCGTGTGTGGTCGGATCATGTTCGGATCATGGTCGGATATTCTCGGATCATTCTCGGATCGGTTCCGCATTGTAAATGGGGTTTCAACTGTTTTTCGTGCATGTGTGGTCGACAGAATTCCATTTGTGATTTGCAACTGTAGGATCGTTCCCGCATTGTAAATGGGGTTGCAAGTGGTGCTGGTGGATGAGTTGCCGATGGAATTCCATTGTGATTTGCAACTCTAGGATCGTTCCCTCACTGTAAATGGGATTGCAAGTGGTGCTGGTGGAGGCGTTGCCGATGGAGTTTTGCAGAAAGTCTCGCACGAAATGCATTTTTGAGAGATAGCAGATGCACGAAACCCTATGTTTTTCCATACAAAGTCCGTCCCCGAACCTCGATGATCTACCTCTGCGGTGCGACGGTTGCGAGACGGTCTCGTGTGTGGTCGGATCATTCTCGGACCATGGTCGGATCATGGTCGGATCGGTTCCGCATTGTAAATGGGGTTTCAACTGTTTTTCGTGCATGTGTGGTCGACAGAATTCCATTGTGATTTGCAACTGTAGGATCGTTCCCGCATTGTAAATGGGGTTGCAAGTGGTGCTGGTGGATGAGTTGCCGATGGAATTCCATTGTGATTTGCAACTCTAGGATCGTTCCCTCACTGCAAATGGGATTGCAAGTGGTGCTGGTGGAGGAGTTGCCGATGGAGTTTTGAAGGAAGTCTCGCACGAAATGCGTTTTTGAGAGATAGCAGATGCACGAAACCCTATGTTTTTCCATACAAAGTCCGTCCCCGAACCTCGATGATCTACCTCTGCGGTGCGACGGTTGCGAGACGGTCTCGTGTGTGGTCGGATCATGCTCGGATCATGCTCGGATCATGCTCGGATCGGTTCCGCATTGCAAATGGGTTTCAACTGTTTTTCGTGCATGTGCGGTCGACAGAATTCCATTGTGATTTGCAACTGTAGGATCGTTCCCGCAATGTAGATGGAATTGCAAGTGGTGCTGGTGGATGGAGGCGTTGCCGATGGAGTTTTGGAGAAAGTCTCGCACGAAATGCGTTTTTGAGAGATAGCAGATGCAGGAAACCCTATGTTTTTCCATACAAAGTCCGTCTCCGAACCTCGATGATCTACCTCTGCGGTGCGACGGGTGCGAGACGGTCTCGTGTGTGGTCGGATCATCCTCGGATTGGTCTCGGATCGGTCTCGGATCGGTTCCGCATTGTAAATGGGGTTTCAACTGTTTTTCGTGCATGTGTGGTCGACAGAATTCCATTGTGATTTGCAACTGTAGGATCGTTCCCGCAATGTAAATGGGATTGCAAGTGGTGCTGGTGGATCAGTTGCCGATGGAATTCCATTGTGCTTTGCAACTGTAGGATCGTTCCCGCAGTGTAAATGGTTGCGTCAAGGTTGCTTCGTGCCGTGGCTGCATTGGTAATACTATTGTCTTTTGCAGCTGAAGATTGTAAATTGTATTGGAGTGGCTGCATGAAGGCTGCCACAGTGATTTGTCAGCAGATTTTCTTCATTTTGGCGCTAGTGAATTTCCTTCTAAAAATCTTTTTAAAAAGTGCTTCAAAATCGTCTTTTTTTTCGCTCTGGCGTCGAGATCCGGTTTTGGAGCTACAATTTCCGACGCCGTGGTGCGTAGTTCTATTGTGTTTTGCAACTCAGTCTCTGCAGATCGCATTGTAATGGCTGCGTCAAGGTTGCTTCGTGCTGTGGCTGCATTGGTAATACTATTGTCTTTTGCAGCTGGATCTCGTAAATCCTATTGGAGTGGCTGCATGAAGGCTGCGACAGTGATTTGTTAGCAGATTTTCTCCATTTTGGCACTAGTGTTGTTTTTGTTGCGCGTAGGTTTAGAGCAGTGTGAAGTGTGGGGCGTAAAGAGTGCAGTGTGAAGTGTGAAGTGTGAAGGAATCAGTGGGAAGTGAGAAGTGTGAAGTGTGAAGTGTGGAGTGTGAAGTTTAAGTTTGGAGTGCGAAGCGCGCAGTGTGAAGTGTGAAGTGTGAAGTGTGAGGTTTGGAGTTTGAAGGAAGCAGTGGGAAGTGAGAAGTGCGAAGTGTGAAGTGTGAAGTGTGGAGTGTGAAGTTTCAAGTTTGGAGTGCGAAAAGTGCAGTGTGAAGTGTGGAGTGTGGAGTGTGAAGACTTTGCTTCGTCTCTCGCTGAAAAAATCAAACGGTTGTCGAGGGAAGGACACGGTCGGGACAGGTTGTCTTTGAACTATAGGTCATTTATGTTTGGGAAACTTCCGCCGCCGGCTTGCCCGGGTCTATGTTATTATGGGAAAATCAAACATGTTCCAAACCACCAACCAGATATTTGGTGGTGTCCTAAGTCATGGGGGTACCCCCAGTCATCCATTTTTCATTTTCGGATTGAAATAAACCATCCATATCCATCCATATATTTTGGGGACAGCCCCATGACCATGGAAACCCCCATATTTAATATTTGGCCATGGAGGAATCATCGTTACTATAGTTGTCCTGGTTGGTGGTTTCAACCGACCCCTCTGAAAAATATGAGTTCGTCAGTTGGGATCGTGAAATTCCCAATGGAAAGTTATAAAATTCATGCTCCAAACCACCAACCAGTTATAGTTGTCAGTATTGAATAGGCAAATAGAGTCAAGCCACTGCATATCATTTGGCTGCCAATACGTCTAGGTTCATCACATCGAGGTTTTTTCTGGGAAGATGCCTCCAAAATATGGCCTGATGTCGGACAACACATCCATTTTGGGTACACAAATGGATCATTGAACTGTGCACACTCGAAACAAGGTGTTGGGAAATGGGTTGACATTCGAATCAAACATGGCAACATCATTAGCAGACAGTATCTGGTATAACTTGATACAAGCAGACTGCACGATTTCGTCAGATTTGGTGGTAAAGACTGTGGCTTTACCATCAAAGTTTTGAAAAACCACTGGTTCGGAATGGTTTGAAGCAAACATCAACAACTTTTAACAACTTCTCGGTGAAATCGTTCTATCCCTTTCTCCCACTCAATATTTCAAACCGTCCCCGGACGTTCCGAAGCAAGGAACCATGGAAGTGCCCAGAGCCAGGCATAAATCGCATTTCGTTTCCCATTCCTGGCCATGAAAGGTGGATGATGTGAAAAAAATGGCCATGAAACATGGCAATTTTTGTGGGTTTTTACCATGGGCAAATGATAGCACTTCTGAAAAATGGACCGGAAAATGGGCCCATGTTTTTTCCGCTATGAAAAATAGTTGGTCTCTATTTTGAAAAATAGTTTGATTCCTATATCATCAAACTATTGCAGCATCATCATATGAAAAAATAGCTTTTTTTCCGCACAGATATAGGAATCAAACATGGTCGCAGTCTTGCGTGTAATTTATGTCTAACACATGCCGCTTAAAGAGATGGTGAAACCATGTGAAAGCCGTCAAAAGATGGCAGAACATCAGCCATATTTGGAGCCCGTTGTCCCATGCGATGCTGCTCAAGTTCCAGCAACCACGACATCAAATCGCCTCTCAAAGTACCTTGGACTGTGGCACTGAAGAACTAAAGAATCAAGCAGTTGAAGCACCTTATGTGAAAACGTATAGACAAACACTAATATGGTTGGCAGACTAAATCATGCTCGAAGCAAGGAATTTGCAATGAGAAACTCGAATGAATAGCCATCATCCTTTAAATCTTTAGATCATGTCCTGAAGCCATCAGAAAACATTTCCGGACGATGGGGCGCTCGCGAAGCGAACATCCTGAAAATTTGATCATTCAAGAAATGTCCATCTGGTTCCATCTGGATACCCTCTGGTAAATTAACATAGCTATTGAACATGACCATTTATGGTGGATTTACCCATTGAAAATTGTGATTTTCCATAGTTATGTTAGTTTACCAGAGGGTAAATTGTAATATTTCCCATATGCTCCATGGTGCTGGAATATTTAGCAACATTTGCCCCAAAAATCACGAAGTTTTGTAGGTTTTTATATACCAGCACCATGGTTCGCATCTGGGTTTCACTACCCTCTGGTAAACTAACATAGCTATGGAAAATCCCATTTTTTAATGGGTAAATCAACTATAAATGGCCATGTTCAATAGTTTTTTGTATGTTTACCAGAGGGTAACCTGAAACTTGCGGCCATTTGGTGATCACCTTGCAGCCTTTCCAGTGAGGTCATATCGATTGAAATCCCGAGTTTCCAACGACTGAGCCATGCCCTGCTGTACGCTTGCTGGATCATCCCGTTAACCAGTTTTACCCTCTGGTTATGACTAACATAGCTAATTATTGAAAATTGCTATTTATAGTGGATTTTTCCCATTAAAAATTAGTGATTTTCCATAGTTATGTTAGTTTACCAGAGGGTAATGAAAAAACAACGGTTTTAGCCAGCATTTGAGACCACTCACCAGGCAAGAGCTCATATTTCCCATTGAAAATCGAACAGAAACCAGTGAAAATCATGGAGCATCATCCCAGGTTCACCATGTTTCACCGCTGAAACCACCGGCCAACAACGAATATCTCCTGGGTACCACTCATAGGCACCACAGGATTGGAAGGATCGAACCAAGCCCCGTGAATCTCATTTAGCTCCTGCAGGGAATGGCAATCATATGGATTTGCTTAAGGAACCACCAAAAAATAAAAAAACTGGTTGGTGGTTTCAACCCCTTTTCCTTTCCTGCTGCTGTGCCGTGTTGGCACTTGGTCTTCGTGCACTGCTTGCTAGTGTCCACTTGGCAGTTCAGTTCTAAATCCCATGATAATCGGGTTGGACTACTGTGCGGTCCATGAACTGCTGCACTGTGTACACCTCGAATTCCTGGGGAAGGTCCCTGACGACATCCGGATGCTTAATCCCCAGGGCAAAATCGTGCATTGCCTTGCCAATGATCTCGTTCATGAGGGCAGGGTAAATTTTGGCTCTGGCCGTTTGAAAGGAGCCATCCTCCTGTTTCCCTATCAGTGCTTGATGTGCGCCCGCATGATGATGGCATCGACCAGAGTTTCCCAACTGAAGAAGGCGTTTGCGGATGTCTGGCAAGCGCACCAGGAGGAGCGTGGTCGGTTTGCGGCCTGCTGCGCCACAGACGCACTGATCAAATGAAACCAGGCTTACACACATGAGCCTTTTCATCAATCGGATCGCTTTCAAGCACCAGATACTGGTCAGGCTGCGGCTGGTCTCCCACGTAGGAAACTGAGGATGTTCGATAAAGCCACTGTAGCCCAGGATGGACATCAGGAGGAGCATCTCGAGGATGAAGCGCAAGAGCCTGTCTCCGATGTGGATCTGTTGCCATTCCTTCCATGTTAACCCCGGCAGGCCCTGGGGTTCTGTGGCCGATCGAACAGGCCTAGGGCCTAGCCCGTCATTCTGCCTTGCTGCCGTGTACGTTTCGCAAGGTGGGCCGCCCCCGATTGATACGAGCTGTCCAGACTTCGCTCGTTGCTTCCACCACTGAAGTGACTTGTGTGTGGCGAGGTCTGCATGCTGTCTTTGCATGCATAAATCGACCGACAGCACAAAGAGCTGTGTGGCATGTTCCAGGTTGTGCTGTTCGACAATCTGATGAATGTCATGGTCGCGACGGAAACCTGAAAAGAAATGCACGACCACAAGTGCACGGATGTGCAGCATGGCCGCCTCTTTGGCTAAGCCTCCCATCATGAATGCCCCGCCCCCCACATCAATCCCTTGGGGGGAATGCATCACGAATGCGGGAAGGTCTGAGTTTCTCCACCACAGGCTCGGGGCATTTGCTGGTGCAGCAGAGACCCTGCGCCCTTGCAACTGATGGTAAGCAGCTGCATCGGTTGGTCGGCGGGCTAACATGTTCTGAAACATCCGTGCACTGGCCTGATCATTTCCTGGAGGAAGCGATGGGCCGCAGGTTTTGACTGCCGGCAGAAACGCTTTTGTTGCCCACCAACCTTGTTTTCGGAGGGCGGCTTCGGTTAGCCTGTCTTCTTGGTCTAGTTGGTTGACCTCTGTTTCTGGCATGGGTGGCCAGCAGGCCTGGATCACATCATAGCATCGGGTGTTGTGCTCAAAGTGCACTGCAAGACGACTGCGCGTGTGAAAGAGTGTATTGCATACATGACAAGTGGCTCCAGCTGCAAAGTAGCGTACCTTTTTGCGGTATCCATGATCTCTGCTGGCATGCATGGCTAAGGCACGGGTACTGGTAAAGACCTTTGAACAAAGATCACATTGCCACCGGTCAGGGGTGGCAAACGGCACTGGGTCTTCCGGCAGAGTGGCACCTGCCTGCTGCAATGTGGCCTCAAAATTATGCTGCCAAATTGCATGTTCTGCCTGAGCTGTGTTGTAGTGTAGTGCCAGTTTTCCCGTTTTGCGCACCCTTCCCTTCCAGTGATCGTCAAGGCACATGTGCTGGATCCAGGACTGAAGGCAGTGGTTGTTAGGGAGCAAATGCGGCTTGTCATAGTGCTGTTGCATCCAACTACATGAGTCCTTGAAGGCAGCTATCCATGAGGTGGGCCCTTGGTGGGCATTCAGCAACCTCCATGTGATGGCTGGGCACCGTTGGAACAAGCGTTTGGCAAATCGAAGCCTGTTAAGGTGCACCTGCTGTGGTAAGGGCAGAATGCCGCACCATGCACTCAAGGTGTCAGTAGGGTGCCTAAATTTGCGCTGTGGAGCAAGGACCCCTTTCATCAATAGTGCGATGGGTCCTCTGAGGTGATTGTTCCAGTGTGTAAGTTCCTCAGGCTTGATACCTGCCCATGTGTGCACATTGTAAAGCATCTTGGAGACGACAATGGCTTGGAAGACTCTAACCCTAGTGGCAAGGGAAAGTGATCTTCGGAAAAAAGGGCGTGCCAATTGGCCCCATTGCTGGCGCGCAGCACTGGCTCGTGCTAAGATTTCTCTTGCATGTCTGTGCTTAGTCTGGGTCCAGGTACCGAGATGCTTGTATGCGTGGCAAACGTGCAGCCGGTACATGTGACCTTGTTGTTCCCAAGTGAGGGTGTTGCCCTGGGAGTACAGAGCATGCTTGGTGGCCTTTGCTCCCTTGCCCAGAATATTCCAAAGGAGTTCAGTTTTTCCTCTGTCGAAGTTGACCTGCAACCCTCTGGACTGGGCCGCTTGGTCAAAGCATGTGACAAGGGCTTTAATGACCTCCTCAATGCGCTGGTTTGTAGGAGCATGGACAAGCATTGCACAGTCGTCAACGAAGGTGACGTCGATAAATCCTTCAGCTGGCATGGGGCTAGTTTCAGTGTAATCCTGGACCGGAGCCTCACCACCTAACCATGGAATGGAACATTGAAGTGCTAGGCAAGTGCGAAAACTCTTCAACAAGCTTGTCATGCAAAGGTTGAAAAGTATGTCCGCCACCGGGTCCCCTGGGCGCGTTCCTCTTGTGGTGTTGCACGGATCTTGGAGGCCCGGGATAGTGAAAAACGTGTTTGTCATCATGTCGTGAAGCACCTTTTGGAGGTGCGCCGAGAGGCCCTCGGTCACGCATTCTTTTTCAGCCGCTGCAAGAAGCGTTGCTATGTCCTGCAAAGGAACACCAAGGGTGGCCATCGCCTGCATGAATGCCTGGTTTTTGCAGGGCAAATCGGTGAAGGTTTGCCGAATCACCGTGTAAAAGGCTGCCCTGAGGTCGATGTAGAGGATGGCCGAAGGGATTGCGTTGGCTGTGACCCATGCTTGCTGGCATTGTATCACGTGGTGCGCAATATCGACCCCGACTCCCTTCCTGCCACCGCATTGGAGATGGTCAGCCTTCTGCTCCCAAACTGCCACCAAATGCTGCCGGACAAACTGGTGATAAAGTTTGGTCGAATAGTTGGACACGAAGATGCTTCGATATGCGGTTGGTAAATCCGGTGCTTCTTTGCCTTTCCACAGTGGGATCAGTGTTCCACCCTTCCACAGCAAGGGTTCACGAGCAGCAGCAGCTGCTTTGGTGAACAAGATAGTGAGATGTCGTGCCATGACCTCTCCTCCTGCTTTCAGGAGTGCCGGGGGCAAATGGTTGGGCCCTGGCACTTTGTCTCGCTTCAGTTTGGTTAGGAGACCTTGTATTTGCCAGACCGTTGGGAAGGCCGCTGGGTCAATTTCTGGGAGAGTCACTCTGAGACCCTCGGCTTCCTCTCGGTGTTTCTGTTGCAGCTGGGCCCAGCTGCACGGGACACCGGCTTCAACGGCCGCAAATTGCGTCATCCACATACGCTGCTGTTCATCATATGTGGCTGCAAATGTGCCATCTTCCTTCTTCAACATGGGAAGGGGTTTTGGCCCGGGTGCCTTGCCTCCCTTTTTTCTGCCGAGCCGTGTCAGCAGTTGGTACACCAGGCGATGATTGTGAAGCTCACCTGCATGATCCAGCCGGTCTAAGAGAGCATCATAGAAGGCTTGCGTGTCTCTACGAACTTTGCAGTGGACCAGTTTCTCCAGCTGCCGGAGCTCTTCTTTAAAGGGTGGATGGTCCAGTTCCTTGTGGGCCCTGCCATAGTCCAATGCTTGGCGCTTGAGGGCAATGATTGCAAGGGTGTCGGGCTGCAGCTTAATTTTGTGCGTCTGTCGTGGAGGTTTGGCAAAAAACTGTTGGCCAAGGTGCAAAATTTGCATTTCCTGGATGGCTGCATGGTCGTCAACATCAACTTGCCAGTGTGGGATGGGCAGGGTACTGAGGGCATGTTGAAAGTCTTGGCAGCACTGGGGGTCCAAAAGTTTTTCTGCATCCCATCGGAAGCTGGGAGCACAAGAGTGGAGCTGTTGCCATCCCTTGCATGTCAGGACGACCGGCAAATGGTCGGCGTGTGCAAAGGTGTTGTCATGATGAATGTCAACCCAGCTGTGCGTGGCCAGTGGCATCATCTTGGCCTTGATGGCAACGTAGTCCTTACGGCTCCTTTTTCCGGTGGCATGAGACCATGTGGTGGTCTGCCCTGCATGGATGTGCGGGAAGGTGCTGGGGACTGCAAGGTCATTGCCGGCTAAGAATTGCATGAAAGCTGTGCCTGCTTTGCTGGGGTTTTCCGCTCCTAGGGGCCCCGTGTGGTAACCATGTTCTCCATCAATTGGTGCATTTGCGTCAACCAAGAGCCAACATATGTCAGTAGTGACGGTGTTGTTCCAGATGGCACTGGTGGTGCTCCACCATTCGGCTACCACGTCCCCATTGGGCTGGGTGTCTGCGCTCTGGGTGGCTTGGCATGGCGCATGCAAGACTACAAATGTATAGTGTACTTGGCCAATGCTCGCTACAGCAACTAGTCGTCTGGGGTCTGCATGGCGAATGGAGACTTTGGCGTCACCTAGGGTAATGGGATTGCCCTGGGCATCGTGGGCAATGGGCTGAGTTTTATGTATCCACAATTCACAACCATATAAGGGCGCTCTGGCCACAGTGGCGCCTGACGCAAAGATACGGTAATGTTGTGAATGATACTGTCCAGCTGCTGTGCGCGCTTCTTGCACTCCAATGACGTGTGCCACATGCTTGTGCCATTGGTGGTCAAGACGGAGGGTGCGTTGGCCGGTTCTTCTTGACCCCTGTGGCTGTGTGCTCCAGACTTCAGCGGCCAGTACATTGGCAGTAATGACAGTCATGGTCCATTGGGCATGGCTCGGGTTCAGGCTGCCACTGTGCTCAGGCCGCACTGGGGCCTGCTGGACGCGCAGGTCGGAGGAGTCAAACTGCATTACTTGTTGGTCAATGAGGCTTGGGAAGCAAGCAGAGAGTGCAGGATGCGTGGTTTGCATCCAGGCCCAGGCAACATCATGAGTCTGCAATGCAAATTCATGGAGAGCACCAAGACTGGGCTCAGCTTCGTGCGATCCTTGAATCAGGGCCCACTTTGCCACTGCGTCTGCAAGTTCATTCCAGGCATGGCCCTGGTGGCCTCTGATTTCCAAGATCTCAGTCCTGGCTGTGAGCCATAAGCCTTGGATGCGGCATATTTGAGCAAGACAGGCATTGGATCGGCATGTAGTGACGGCTGTGGCAACTGTGCGGCTCAAGGACAGATCTGGGCGGATGCAAATCAGGTGATCACTGTAAGGCCAGCGGAGAGCACAGGTTTGTGCCATGGCCATGGCTGAGAGTTCTGCAGCAATGTTATCCATGGCATCAGCCCCAATCCATTGGGGGTTGTCAGGCTCAAGATGAACACATCCATACATGCAGCCGATGTAGACCTCTCCAATGGGCAGGTTAAGGGTAGCAATCACACTCCATGCTGCATGGGTGCCGTTAGCCGCTCCATCCAGGTAGAGTGTCAACTGGTGGGCAGGGTTATCGGGTGGAGTGGGATGAATAAGTGGCCAATAGCAAACGTCCGGTAGACGTAATCCCTCCGGCAGGGGATGCAGTTGGCACGGTGGGGCTCTGGACAGCTTGAAGAGCCATGCTTCATTGGCAAACCATAAAAGCTGAGGCTTGCTGTCATCCCACGTGGTGTCCAGCGTTGCTGGTGGCAAAACGGCTTCCAGGTTCAGGGTCACCCGTTGTTCGGGTACCTGAGCTGCTGATGCACACTCCTGTTTGGCAAAGGCCTGTTGGGAGGGAAGGGATTTTGGCACGGAAGGACAATGCTTATGGCTTAAATCCCATACATCATCGCCGGCAGGCATGGGCGGGAGGTGCCGGTGTACTGCCACAACCAGGGAGTGACCATTGATTACCTGACGTTCGTCTGTTTGGGGGAGCTCCTC
The DNA here is from genome assembly GCA_947184155.2 of Cladocopium goreaui. Taxonomy (NCBI): domain Eukaryota; class Dinophyceae; order Suessiales; family Symbiodiniaceae; genus Cladocopium; species Cladocopium goreaui. Next base: position 4,053 of record CAMXCT020001565.1, on the reverse strand, counting down.
TTCTCCAACCCACACTACGCAGTCAACCTGAGGGTGCTGGCAGACCCTGTCTCTGTAGGCCAAAGCAACCACAGTGGAAAAGGCCACAGGGGTTGGTGCGATGGAGGCGTGGTTGGTTGGCGGCTCATCGGGCAGTGCTGAGTCATAGGTAGTGATGAGCACCGCACGGAATCTTTCGATAGGTTGCTGTACAACAATAAGATGAGCAGCTACATGCATCGGAGCTTCTGGCGGATGTGGCTGTACAATGTGAATTTGCATCTGTTGCTGGGGCAAGATCAAGTCTATCCATACACTGCGCAAACGCTGAATCCAATCAGCCGGATTGTGGTTCAGGAGAACTAGCCGGTGTTGAAAACATTGGGGAAATCGAATGTGGTCAATGTACCAGGTGATGACCGGTACAAGCGCAGGCAATTCCGGTGGTTGCAGCAGGGCCAATGGCTGCCAGTGCGATTGAAGTGCAGTGAAAAATGGGAGAGCCTCAAATGGGTTGAGATATGTGCCTGGGTCATTGGGGTGGACAATGACCGTTAAGGCTGCTGGCATGTCATGATTTGGCTGGACAATCTCCGGAGACATTGAGGCTCTGGCAGTGCGGCTTACCTTGGTCTGGATGTCACCCATCATCTTTCGGAGGGTGGTGAATTGCAGCTGAATGGTGGCCACTTCATCATCCATATGATCTGTTAAACTGTAAGCCTGAATGTCAAACCAATAACCATGCCTGACTGGGAACGTACCATCACGGTGCAGTTGAGCTTGACCTTGCTTGGCAGTGATTCCTGAGACATGGGCATCTGGGTTAGACGGATGAGTAACCCCCGAAATGAACCCCAGCTGTTCCAGGGAGGTTTCCGCATCCAACATGGCACACACAAATTGAAGATGCCATGGGTCAGATCGTGGCTGCAAGACCGTCAGCAAGGCACTCCTCCAAAGCGGATTTGGTCGCTGCAGAACAATCACATGTGCTTCCGGTGTGAGTGACCTGCTGGGCGGGTTAGGAGTAACCACGTACAGGTGCACTGGATACAAGGGGTCTAAGCGGTCTACCCAGCGTTCAACGATGTCCTGATGCCATGTGTGTGGCTGCAGTCGCAATTGGACAGCTCGTGACTCTTCAGTGCGGATGCAGCGATCAGAGTTGAGGTACCAAGTGTGAACCTGCATTGGGTCCTCGGGGGAGATCTGACATCGGTCGGCTTGCATGCCCAGCTGCCACATCAGGGTGGCCCGAAATTCCGTGAGTGCAGCAGGTGTAATGCGGTGATCAAACGTCGGTGCTAGTCTATGTACACTAACTGCAGGGGGTTCAGCTGGACGGATTCCTTCAGGCGGTCGCTTCGGCTGGATGTTGTGTTGCATCAATGCGTGTGCATCTTGATCTGGTTCCTGGTCGTGCATGGCCTGGTGCCCTGCATCAATCGGCGTTCGGACAGGAAATGGCTCTGGTGGCGGTGGAGCCACCGTCAAGACCACACAGATCCCTGAGAAAATTTCTTCCCTCTCATCCATGGCAAACCTGATATAGCCTGAGTGCATGTTGCATGGGCGAGAATCACACTGCAACTGGAATCCATGCTTCACAATCATATCTCTGGTGCAAATCCTCGTGGGCGAGGACTCCACACGTTGGAACAGTCCAAGGTAGGTGCCACCTAGGAAGACAGCCGTGAAGTGAACTGCAATCCTTTCAGGGGAGAAGCCTTGTTCCAAGATGATGTGTGCAGCTGACCGAGGCCGTGCTTGGTGTGGGGGTGTTGGCAAAACGTTGACCACACGCATGGGCTCATGTCGTTGTATTCGATCAAACCATAGGTTGCAGAGGTCAGCATACCACAGTTCCTGAATATTGTCCAGCTCGATTGCACGAGGGGCCAAGCACTCCGGGAAATTCCTGTGATGGATGTACCACACTTCCACTTGCATGACGGGGCCGGTCTCTCTGTGAATGACAGTTGCCATTTCATCAAAAATGTTGGCCAGGTGAATGCGCCATGCAGGACGCGGTCTTGGCTCTGGATTGGGTAATGCAGGCTGCACTGGAAGGGAAGTGGTGAACACTGGCGGGTCCCTTTCTTGGCTGGCTGAGCATTTATGACCTACTGCATCCTGTACAACAGTCTGTGTGGTGCATGTAGGTCCATCCGCTGGGTATGGCTCCTTAGGCACCTCAGGTCCGGCATCGGCAGGCATGGGGGTTGTACCTGGGCTACTGCGGGCACTTGGAAAAAAGGCATGCAATGTGGTTTGGCCTTGACCTAACGGCTTTTTCCTGCCAACCTGGGTGCTATGGCTACGTTTGAAAAACTTGTGCAACTTGGTTTGACCTACCGGCTTGGGTATTGGGTCAATGTGCGCCAGTGGGTCAGTGGGGCCGTGTGCCTTGGACTGACCTGCATTGTGTGCGCAACTCTTCGGAATGGGTGCTTCATCAGCAGACTGCTCAATGACGTTGGACATAGGACCAAGGGACGAACTGTTTTCAGGCAGTTCATTCCGGCTGACGGTAGGAGACTTCGAGTCATCAACTACATCTGCGTCTGCTGGGAGGGGATACTGCTGGCAGACCCTTCGTAAGTGATATTTGGTCATGGTACCAACTACCCTTTTGGTGACCCCAACTTGCATGAGTTGCATGGCATCTTCAGGCAAATCATCAGGCTCGGTCAACCAATTCATCATGGTGTTCATGGTTCCATTTTCATGCAGCTGGTCAGCCACCATCTGGGTATCAAGCTGTGTGCCATAGGGTGGTGGAACATCAACAGTGGCATAGGATCCATGCGTCACAGGGCGAGGATCCACATGATTGATGGGCCATAAATAGCCATCAAGGCTGACTGCACACCCTTCCTGCAAATACTGACAGTAGTGATAAACCGCAGCTTTGAATAAGATTTGTTGGCGGGTTACTTGACAGGAGACCCTCTGAACGGCCCTGACCACGGTTGGGCGATTCAACAAACCTGACGGGCTCGGGTGATGATGATAAATGGTATCAATCAATATCAACCTGTCTGTCGAGTGGAGGTCAATGTCACCCACTCTTTGAACAATGGCTGGGATGGCTAGTTCAGGGAATCCATCCGGTGCAATCGGCATGATGTGTAAGGCCTCGATGCAGTTGAATGGTACATGCAATGCTTGGGCCATTGCATTGGTCGGTTGCGCTAACTGTGCATTGACCAATTGGAGGACAACTTCGTGGCCTTCAAGTTGGAAAACATGCAGCGGTGTTATGAACCTCTGTGCTGGGTTGTCATCATGCAGTTGCTCTGGCGTACGATTGTCAGGTACCCTCGGTTGGACATCACGGGCAGTGGAACTCTCAGCGGTGGACCCTGCCTGTGAAGTGGACGACCTCATTAACCGGACCAATTGGTGGCTAACCACAAGTTGGAACCCGTCCCCATGAGCCATCACATGTTGAGGACGGAGTGTGAACGGAATTTCCTGCCAGCTGAAGGTGACAGTACACTCTTGGTATCTGCACATGTCCGCAGCATCTGCAGCTTGAGCAATGTCGAACCCACTGACCCTAGGTTCAAAGGATGCAGCAACCGAAAACATCTCAAATGCGTCATGATGTGTGGGAAATACTGTAATTAGCCCAGGAAACCTGTCCAATTGAAGGGATTGTGTAACAACCAGATCCATTATGATGAAGCTGTTTCTTGCTGTCCTTGGGGGGTCCGGATAGATGACAGTGACATCAAACCATTCATCTGGGTTTATCTGGTCCACCCACAAAGAACTGAATTGTGCCTCCCAGCCACGTGGCGGACCTACCAGTTGCAGATTCCGTGGCGCAGTCCATCGACGGATGGTGGCATGGTCGATGTACCAAGTTCTGACCGGGATATCAAAGTCCGCATCCCAAACATTGTAACCCATTCGAGCAAGACGAGTGGACAGGTCATCCACAAATGCAGGTTGGACGGGAACATTTGGCTGTTGGTCATGCTGCTCCTGATTTCCTTGTGTGCCATCATCAGGAAGCCTAGCCGCAAAGGCTGCAATGGGGCTCTCATGCTCCAATCGGCAGTG